>CM061748.1:9303810-9519394 GCA_030979885.1 Lolium multiflorum
GAAACATGCCCCCTAATTTAATGTTGCATTCAGAAATGTGTTTGTCGACAATCTTTACTATTAAAGGTAAATCGGAAACCGAAGAATGTTTATACATCATTATATCATAGACAAAAGTTAAACCAGATATTTCACACACCAATCTAATAGATGAAGGTTCTACATATTCTGTTTCCAGTTGATTTGATTCATACATTGATTTTGAAGACCAATGACTACAGGTTACCACTGATCTGATTCATCTAATGAGGATAAAGATAATGACTGTGGGTTTACTATCGTATGGTATTTTCAAGATTAAACTTCAGTGATAAGCTAATAAATTTGGAAGATTATCAATATGTATTAACACTTAAAATGTTGCTTGGTATATTTTTCACTTGAAGTGTTGCAGATGAACTACTAATCTTTACTATTAAGGTGAAACATGCAATATCATGCTTCTCATCATGCCACACTTATCACAATTTACATACTAAATGTCACTATCGGTGGAACTAACAAACCTTATCTTCACTAACTAACACACTTGGGTAACAAAATTATCTTATCTCAACAATAGTTTAACCTTCCTGAGTATATGCGCCGGCCCCGGCGCTGCTGGTCAAGCTAACAACTCTCAACAAAGTAGCAAAACAATAACAATTAATCCACGATGTGAGTCGCTGTTGTGCTTGCGTCCTCGCGTCCTTGACCTGCGTCCATGACTGCACTGCCGCGACGTTATAGAAGGCCATCGTTCTAGATGGAGAGGCAGTTGGGGTCGAGCAGCTTGGCGGAGGAGGAGGCCTGGTGCGGGCACGGAGAAGAACTGATTTTTCTTGCCAGCTCACGTGACATCGGCAACCACGCCACGTCTTCCCTTGTAGCCACCCACCATAGGAGGTGCTCCTCTAAGTGGAGGAGCATGAAATCGGTGAACGCACGCAAGGTGTGGAACTTCCCGTGGACTCAAGTTACATGGTTCTGAATGGACACTACCTGCGCATGTTCCGCTCTTGGAGCTCTTGCCGACGGAGAGGAGCAATGCGCCGGAGTTGAAGCCACTTGCCCCGGTGCTCCTCCGGTCAGACGAGGCAGGAATTCTGTTGAACCCGTGACCTTCACGGGGATAGCTCGTTGGCCATATTGATGCTCTCTGTCGGGCAATAAGAGGCATGTGTTCTCATATGTTATATGAACTATCGGGCATTTTTGTCCGTTAAATGAACTACCGTTTTCATCTGTTATAGGAATTCTTGTGCTACAACTGGGCATATGAACTATCGAGCTATAACATGTCTGGGCTATTAACATGCATGCCTTTTCATTTTCGATGGTCCACCATAAAGCTATGCATTGAACACAATAATAATTGTTTTTTCGAAATGGAGGATTTTCCCGAGCTTCTGCATACAAATGATGCACATATATTTTTATTATATTATTGAACAAAGACTTAAGAGAGAGATACAAAGATCAACTCGAAGCCACAATCCTATCAACATCGCTACACCTACCGATGAAGGGGGTAATCATGAACAGGGCCAGTGCCTGATATCACACCAATGCACATCATCTAAAAACCAAAAATCCTCACCAAACCACCTATTGGCGAGTAAGAAGCACAACCGGTCTAGCAAACCCACAGCATGCACCAACGTACACACCGTAGAGGTCGCTACCTCCGTCTTCCGCGAACCCATATCCAAGAGGGATCAATGCATTGACCTTTCCAGGGTGCCCTCGACACCGCCATGACGCCAGATGGCGCCACCGCCCTGTGCGCGTCCATCATCCCACATTCATGATCGAGACCCCGCTGCACCATGCCGCCGACGATGGTAGATGGCATGTTCTCCCCTAGATCTGAGGTTTCCACGGAAATAATGTAGAGAGAGCCACCCCACCATAACTTCCTACGAGAAATACGACACCCACGAGCGTTGTCGTCGATGGTGGCATACACACCCGCTTCAGCAGCCGTACAACCGTCTCCCCCTCACCGTGGAAGGTGGAGGAGGCCACATCTCTGCGTGACCGGTGCCATGGCCACACACACACGCCGTCCCGAGGCGCCCGCTCAAGATCCTCCGCCGAAGCCACACCTTGTAGCTATGATGGAGGGACATTCTACTGCCACCATCATTCCCCCGCACGGTCTTCGCCCCACTAGGATCCGACGGCGGCGGGAGGGGAGATGGGGAGGGTGGCGGCTAGGGTTCCATACATATAAATTTGACTAATTGGATAAATTTGGATAAATTTGTTAAACCGTGGCGAAGCACGGGCATTCAACTAGTTCTAGCTAATTTTCTGGTCTCTTTTCTTGTTACCTAATTTCTGAAAAGCTGAATTATCCGACCTGAAATTAGCTATAACATGTCACGCGGGCCGACCCGGCCAGGGCAGCTTTAAACGCTAGGCCCGCTCGTAATCACCGCACCTGCGCTAGCATGCCAAAAAAAAGTCGTTAGGGAAAATTGCCTCGGGTGAAGTGCATACCGACACTTTTTTTTCCGCTCGGCACACCGCGGTACGCCGCCCATTCTCTAGTGCAGCATCAAAATTGAAATGCCCAGTCTATACGGTGCATTATATAGTGTCGTGCACATATATGTTGCGGGCGTATAATTATGCCGTAATTGGTAGATCTTTTATGGCACTGAAGTTAATCACAATCAGCAATTCATAACGAAGCAATCAATTCTTCTATAGATACTCCCTCCGTACCAGTTTAAAGGGCAATTGCCCATTTCGAGAAAAAAATTTGACTACAAATTTTATTAAGAAAATAGAAGATATATGCCGCAAAAATTATACTATTGGATTCATATTCAAAAGAAGTTTCAATAATATAATTTTTGTGATATATATCTTATATTTTGTTGACCAAATTAATAGTCAAACTTCTTTTTTGAAATACGTAATTGCTCTATAAACCGGTGTGGAGGGAGTTGTATTTTTTATTTCATCAAGATATCAATTCCATAATAATCTTACAATAAAAATGAAACTGTGTCTAGAGGAACTAGATACTTTTTGATATAGTAGAAGCGGGATTTGGCGTGACAATTCCGAAATCCGTCCCTAACAGGAATCGAACTCCGGTCGTTGGGGTGCGCCACTGCGATTTCAACCACTGGGCTAAGCCCACGTCGTCATAATAATCTTACAATAAGATTTCAGTGAAAACTAATCTTATAAATTTGTTCCCTTATACCATGAATCTTTAGTACAAAAGAAAAGAAAAGGATTAAAACATCTATAGGATAAGTGGAGAAAATTTCTCCACTTATCATACGAGACTCCACCATTTGTCTAAGGATAAGAGGAGAAGCTTCACTAAGCTAATATTGAGTGACTTCTATTATGTGAGATTCTACACGCATAGTAATACACCGGTGGGAGTGACATGGATGGCTTCGGCCGCGCATGGTGCTACGATAGGTGCAGCGATTCGACCATCCTCCGCAGGCCTAACGCTGACGACATCGTTGTCCACCTGCCTGTTATCTGGCGAACACCGCCGATGACGATGTACAGATGCCCTTCGAGCATGCTTGGATCTGAAATGGGCAGCAAATCGATTAGAATCGGGAACGCACGTGGAGCTGAAAGAACAAGATGTAAAATAGTTTATACAAGAGATCAGCTCTTGCCCCAGCTAACCCTCCCGCACCTGCGCGGCGGCCCCCAGCGGCTCCCCTCCTTCCCCTCCCTTGGGCGCCTCCCTTGTGTCGCCGCCGCCTGAGGCGCCGTCGGGCAAAGCCCTGGAGGCGTGGCGGCAGCGGAGGCGGACTTCCTCGACCGCGACAAGCATGGGGGCGCGGGTTCTCGTCGACGGCGGCGGCGATCCGCATCGGCCTGGTCGACGGCGGTGCCATGGAGCGGCGGCGATCAGATATCCTCGAGGATCTCCATCGTTGGCGGCAGCGGTGGTTCGGGTCCGATCTGGGCCCTGGCGGGCTCGGGAGGGATGTGGTCATCCTTCTGCGTTGACAACGATGCCGGCTTCATGCATGTTTCTGGGTTTGTTCCGAGGCAAGAGGACACCCTGGGCGACCGTCCTGGGCATGGTGGTGGTGGCCTCCTCCTTCGCCGGAGGTGGCCGGCTAGTTGCTCCGGGAGATCCGTCTACTCCGGCGATGAAGATCTAGTCGACGACGAGCTAGCGGTGAAGGGGCCACCGGTGAAAACCGCGCCTTAACATCGCTCTTGGCGGATGATGGCGGCGGCTATTGGCGTTGTTCCCTTGCGAAGGCATCATCTTTGTTGTCCTCTTCGCTTGCTCTTGCCGAGTTGGGGACTAGCTGCTGTCAGTGAAAACTGTGCCACGATTGGCGGCCGATGGCGGCGTTAAGCGTCGCTTCCTTCTTGAAGGCATCGTCGTCGCAATCTACGGCTACTCACTCGTGCTGCTCCGAGGGAAACCCTAGATCCGGGTCTCCCGGATCGGATGATGACAGCGCTTCTTGCGTCGTTCTACCTCTTGGGGCATCATTTTTGGAGCAACGGCTGGATGGAGGTGGATCTTGGTGGAGTGGTGTTCATCTACCATGTTGACGTTGATGATTCTCGGCGGCGTAGAGCTGTAGGGTATCGAAGACGGGCGCGGACTGCTGGACGCGTGCAAGATGGTGGAGCTATATGGCGTCATGGTGACATCGACGACAGGTCTGGCAAGGTCAATGCGGTGATCCCACTTGAATATGGGTGCGAGGAAAACGGCGGTAGCGATTTTTGTGGCGTGTGTGTTGGCGTGCGCTGAGAGTCTGCTTGACTGGATGTGCTTCTCACCTGCTATTGGGCGGCTTGGGAAGGCATTTGGTTGTTTGGATGCTGTGAGTTGGTGTTTTTTCACCCCCTTCATCCCTCTGTAGGTTTAGCGAGGTGGTTTGGAGTTTGATCTTTTGTATTGCTCTTGTAAGATGTTGTGAATAATCTAATAAAAAAACCGTGTGCATTCGTTGGATGCAGAAGCCGGGGTGATTTTTCCCCATTTCGAAAAAAAAAGTTTATACAAGAGATGAAGACCATACTGTAGAACCAAGAATGAAGGTGGAGGACTGTGATGCGGACGCTACGCCAGATCGAGACATAGTATCCAACACGATGAGAGTTGGGAGGGCAGTTAGTAACAAAAAAAATGAATTAGTGCTAGGAGGAACTAATGATATAGTAGAAGCGGGACCTCGTCGTTAGAATTCCAGAAATTGGGTTCATGACAGGATTCAAACTCTGGTCGTTGGGGTGCGCCACTGCGACCCCAACCTGGGCTATGGCTCTGAAACTCATGATCATGTATAGCATTCTGGCGTTACCACCATATAGCCCACATCATAAGAAGAGTCCTCGCCAGATCAGTCCGTTCTAGGGTCTCGAACAGCGAAAAAATCCGTAGCTGGGCATCATCAGTTTTATTTGAAATCAAATGTTCTGTGAGATCCTCATGAGCTGATGCCCAAACACTCCGAGTCATATTACAATTGAGCAGCGAGTTTTTCCGGAAGTCCTTGCCTGCATGACAGACAGAGCTAGCATCTAAAGGTATAATAGGTGCAACCTCACCAGGCCTCCAGGTAAATCAGAAATTACTGGCCGGTAGATCTTGCCTCCAGCCAATCTCACCCGACCAGTTATTTTCACAGTGTCGTATAAAATGGGCAACCCTAGCCGCCTCAGCTCGTGTCCAATCCTCTCGCGTCCTCCTTCCCCAATCCTGATTTCGCCTTCTCCTCCCGTGTCTGGCGGCGCCGCTCCGCCTCCCTGATCCCCCACAGCTGCTGCTGCCCCTCCCCTGCTGGTCGTCCTCTCTTCCTTCTCCTCCCTACTAGCCATGTTCCGTTTGTGCACAGAAGGACAGGAGCACGGGGCACCACGCTGTGCCGCTGTTAGTGAGGGTTGAGAGGAAGAGGAGGAGCAGGGAGGGAGAAGGATTGTTGAAGTGGGGATGGAGGGAGGAGGAAGAGTGACCCCCTGGCGGCCTGCTGCATCTCCCATGGGCCTCCAACCCTGCTTCTCTTCGTCTCGCGCGGCGGCGGCCGGCCGGCCGGGCTCTTCCCTCACCCAACCCCTATTTGGGGCAGAAGGACGGCGTCAATGGTGCCGGTTCGAGCTCCCTCCCCCTCTCTCTCCCCTTCTCTCTCTGGCTGAACATTGAGGTTCTCTTGCTTTTTTTTGATGTTGCTTCCAGATTTGAGTGATACGTTCCTGCTAGTGAGGAAGATTGAAAGAGCAAGAATAAAGGGGGAGGGAGATGGAAGAGGACACAACAAATGACTACAGATCTGCTCTAACAAAGGAATAAACTTGTAAGGTGCATGTTCCTCTCAGGTGTCTTCTCATAGATGCTCTCAGATTGAGTTCAGAAGGTTTGTGCTCCTCTCTCGTCTATTAGCATTGATGCTTTATGTGATTCAATATGGATTTTTGTTTCTGTTACTTATGAAGCTTCATTGATTAAGGTGTACCAAATCCTAGCAGCTCTATTGTTACGAGGAGAGACACCGAGGTAGTCAGGTATGGTAATCATCTTACCTTCTCCTCACCCCCTTCCTTGAACATCTATTCCTAATTCGACCATTTGTCTGCAACACCTTCTTTGCTCCCGTATTGTGAGGTTTCTGGTGTGTACATAAGTTGTTTGTGTAAATGGCCAAGGGAAAAGTTTGCCCGAGAAAGATGACGACATATGTGCATACTCTTTTGTTTAAGAGAGATGGAGCAGAGAAATTAATTGCTTGAACTACTTGTCGTAATGCTCTTTCCATGCACATATGCATGTTATGCTAGGCCATATATGTTATTTTTACACATATTTTCTGCGAGTGTTCATACAAATCTTAATTAGATATTATGTTATTTTTACACATATTTTCTGGGATTTTTCATATAAATCTTAATTAGATATTATGTATACTGATCTACAGGAGTTTCATTGGGTCAATTCCACTTGTCTCCCAATCATGTGTGATATCAGTCCAATTAGGATTTTTTAAGATGTTAGTACATTTCTCTTTGCGTAATTAGGTTTTGCACATCTATTTTTCGTGCATTTGATTTTACCCTCTTTGTTTGGTGGAGGTGTATTATGTATGAATAATTGAATATAAAGTTCAGTAGGCCCATATCTTGCTGTTCAAGGAGGTAATGGTTGGCCATTTTTGAATATTGACCATACTACCGGTTGTGCATCTTCTTGGCAGCTATCCTCCCATGCTTTTTTGCTTTTATCATTGCAGATTTACTTGTATGACACAAAACATGATTTGGTTATTTTTACAGGAAACACACATTTTGCATCTGGTTTAGCTAGCATAATGATGCAGATGCAGATTCATGGAGAGCATATGATGAACCACTACTTGCCATGGAAATGGACCTCATCTATCGCATATTTCAGGTATTATTTGAGGCCAAATGTATCATCCATTGTTATTTTTAAGTTTGTGCTTTCCTTGCGTAGTCCCGAGTTTCAGATCTAAAAAGGATTGGAGCTACAGTTTTCTGTATTTTGATTCAGTTGACATTTAAAAAATGATGTTACTTGCATATGAGCTTTATGCTAAGAGATACACCTATCAAAAACACCTATAAAAAAATCTGTTTTTATGTGTGTTCTGGTATTTCAACTGAAAATTACTGTCGACACACCTTATTTATGTTTGAATTTTCATACACAAAAAGTGAATTGGTAGTCTGTCATCAATTGCCAATATGAACAATGGATTTTACAGCTCCAGCCCTACACATTATAATAAGTAACTATCTTGATGCAGAGGAATAATGAAAGTCCTTCTTTGGCCAAACAACTTGTTGCACAATTTTACCTAGATTTTAGGTTGTTTTATGTTTCGGTGGTATATTGTCCTGGTCGAAGGGGATGGCATTGGTCCAACGCTGCCCATGCTGCTCCCACTTCCCTGCAGAGAGCCACTTCATCTACGGAACAAGGCAGACCTTAATATATACAAATGTACCGGTGCTCACTTCACATACTGGAAACATGCCAGTGTTTTCACGACAGTAGGCGGTGGCTTGCGGGGTGGGAGTTCTGAGCAACAATACTGGTGCAGCTGCACCTTGGTACAAAGGTCTCCTACAACAGTGGCGGGCAGTTCAATATGATGTGCATATGGTGGAGCTGACCAAACGATAGTAGAGTAACCATCACATCTTAAAAGCATATACTAACTATTAACTAATAAATTTTAGTCCCGTATGTACTAGGATATTCACTTAAGAATTATATATTATATTATAGGTTGGGGCATTATCGAAATCAGTTATTAAATTTCACAACTAATAGCAGAGCTGGTATGTGGATAAACAAATAAATACATTAATTAGAATCATCCCCAAGATAGCACAACCTCTGCACTTTGCATAACACTACCAGGAAGTACTTCATGTTCATGGTCATAAATATATAGCAGCTTTAACATGCATAAGCACTGTTATATTCAACCTGACTAATATATATGCTCCTTAGAAAAAAATTGGACAGAATAAAACCTTAAACTATTCATCTGATGTTACTTGTGAACTACTTGCTGGCTATGATCTATAAGCACCATTCATGATGTGGCCCCAACTCTCTTTTGTAGTACACTCCGGAGTGTGCTCAGTATCCACTTTCCGGCGTGCACTATTTGAGAGGGGGTTCCTCTTCTTGAGATCGTTCTGCAGATTATCCAACCAGTTTACAGACATACAATCAGTGTTCCGTAAAATACAATTCAGTTGTGCACTTCTGGATATAAATATATATATATCTTTTAGTCACACAGAAACCAAAACAGAAAATTCATACCTTCACCATATCAACACCCAGATCAGGCCTATCAAACTGGACATGGTAACAATCCCGCTCCATAAATACGACTTTACGGTCATAATGTTCTCTGCTAAAACTTTGAGGGTTTGCAAGTTAATACCTTTGTATTGTTTTCCACTCGGATCGAGTGAGCCATGACAGATATCTCAATTTTGCATAATTTAAGTAGTTCACAAATTCATTGTTCATAAACCATGGATAATCAACTGCACTGTAGAACCACTCATATGTACACCATCTACAAAGTGATTCAGATGACAAGCCACTACAAAGGAAAACAATTTTTTTGACAAATCACTTTCGTCATATTAAGGCCAATTTTCGTCAAGGATTACTTCGCGGTGACAAAATTTGATCGTCATGGGGTTCAAGGAAGCTCCGTCATAAAATATCGGGGTGACGGTATGCATTTTTCGTCAACGTCAAATGTTTGATGGTGACGACCTGCAAATTCGTCAACATCAAAGGTTCATTGTTGACAGACAGGTTTGTCACGAAAAATTGCAACTTTCGTCAATATCTAAATCTTGGGAAGTTTCTGATTGGTCCAAAAAAAGCATACGTGGCCTTACATGTGGGTCCCATTTGGCTTCTGACAACATGGGTCCGACGGCGCTGACATGGATATCTGTCATGTGGGACCGGCATGGTGCTGACTGGTGGGACCGACAAAATATTATGACAAGCTGGACCCACAATATTCTGACCGGTGGGATCCACAAAATTCAGACAAGTGGGACCAGGTTGTTGCCGACATATGGGTCCCAATAATGCTGACTGGTGGGACCCACAAATTCTGACAAGTGGGACCACAAATTGGTGCCACGTGGTTTCATTTAATAGTGACGTTGTGACATTTTCCGTCACCTTTTGAATTTGACAAAATTTGAGAGCATTTGAATTATTTGCGAAATTTGGGGAACAAAAAACTGGCGAAATATCAAAAAGTAGACAATAAATATCATACTTAAATGGTGGCACAAGAAGTATATATGTCTCTCACAGACCGAAAGATTCATAAGAAAATTACAATTGGAACACAAAGAAATTAAAAGACCTATGATTAATAATGTTGTAGGACGGTGGTGCAATAGATTAGTTGCCCTAGGATTGAGACATGGATGGTGGCTGGGATGTCCTCAAGAGCAAATTAAGCACGGCATCCATTTCTGTCAGCCTCTTTTCATAAGCCAGAGTCTTTTCTTCTTGGGCTTTCTTCACAGCTTCAAGTTCTTCCTCCTGCTTCTTCCTGATGTCTTCAAATTTTTCATCTTGTTCTTGCAGTTTGCCTGCATCTCACGTGGTACGTTTCAGCTGCCTGTATGGAGTTCTGCTCTTGATCTGCCGTCTTTGTTGTAGCTCTCGGATGCGTGTAGCTGAGACAGAAGACTTCCTGGAACTTGTTGCGACGCCCAATCTTGGTAGGAATGTGCTGTTGCAGGTGGTGGATGTGCTTTTCTCGCTCAGAACTAGCTGAACAATTTGCAAATCGTCAAATCAGGTTCATCTTCATTGCGTGGCGCCGCTTTTTTGCCACCATTTGATCCTGCATAAAGATTACAATCATTGCATGGACAACATACAAAACTGGATTATATTATATTGTGCTAATAAGAAATATTTCTTACATATGCACTTTTTGCTTCAGGACTCATAATGTTATCCTTGGTAGTGTGTGTGATTCTAAAAAATTCAATTGGAGAGGTTTCTTGTTCCTGCTGCTGAGCCTTCTGCTTGAAAAAATGTAGAATGCACATTACCATTGTACACTGTGTATGACAGAAGTATGAACTGTATTGGGAAATTCAGAACACTTACTAGATGTTCCCAGTGAGCAACATAGCTTCGAGATCCAGTGGTATGGAACTGTTTCACAGCTTCTCTGTTCTTTCCATTTATTACACACAGTCCCTATGTTCAGTACATGCATTTTATTTATCCAGATCAGAGAAATGTAAGAATTCAGTAGCTGTTATTGAAAGGAATAACGTTTATGTACCTGGTACTTCTCATCAAACCATCTTTTCACCAGTTCTTTCCAGCTTTTCTCTTCTACGTGACCTGGCTTCTCGAGATATGCTTGCTCCAGTGTGAGATTTTTAATTTTGGGCCAATACTCCTTTTTAAGCCTATATCGGAACTGCCGAATACTAACTTGCAGCATATCAGTGCACACATCTTGAGCCACCTCATCATTTTTGTCCATATTAAACTTTCCCTGCAAAATAGTGAAGCATTAATCAGTAGATTCTTAGATAGTTGATCATGTAGCATACTAATTAGGTTAAACCAAGATTGTACAGGACTCACCGCTACTGTACTTATAGCATGAGGAATGACATGTTTGAGAGTTGCATCTTTCTGTACTGTGTCCAGTGTGTTGCAAGCGGCATTTTTTCACGGATGTGAATACCAACCTCATTGCTCAGCTTTGCTGACTGGACATAATCCTTGGGTCTCCTGACACCAGGAGTGAATTCAATTGGCATCTTATTGCCACCATGTCTTCTTGTGTACTCATGTAGTCCATGGCCCATGGTACGTCTGCGTCCACCTCTCTTTCTCTTACTACCGTCAGATGTTGTCAATGTCTCTGAAATAAGAGATATGAAATGATTCTCTTTTATATGAAAATATGCGGTACAGTGTTTAGTTTTTACAAATTTTCATACCTTGCCGCTCAAAGTTTACAATTTGATTGTCCTCGGGAGATGAGGTGCTGCCTCCAGATGTCATGATCTTAGGTGAGGGTGTCCTTCAGTGTTCGACCAGTGGCCGTCGGCTCATCAGATGACCCAGCTTGAGGTTCAGTTGTTGCCATTGATCTTGTTGCAATGTTGGATGGTGCAACTTGGTCTGGATCGCTTCTTCTGTGCAACTATTGCAGAAGAAGCAACTATCTGCAAGCACAGTAGAGGCTACATTAGTAGGAAACATTTAGCATGTACGTATTTCCTATCATAGTTCGACATAGTTCCACAGACCTGAGCTGAAGTTTTGCCGACGGTGCGCGATCCTCATCTGAATGAAGATCATCATCAGCAGTAGCTATCTCTTGGATTCGGTTCATACGAAGGGTCCTCTTCGACCTCCATCTCTTCGCGCAGTCTGTGTCCTTTAGATTGTTACTAGTTCCTATTTGTACCCCACCATACACTAATGTACGTGCAAAACCAGTGAAATCTTTCTGAAATTTGTGGCCAGGTCCATATCTGTCAGCGAAATTTTTTCCATGCGTACTACATTTTCTTGCATTTGTTTCTCCTTGGCAAGCTCATATGCCGGCTTGACGGGTTTTTGTGTCTCCGCTGAAATAATCGGAAGAGCGGAGCATGAACAAAACATAAGAGGGGGCCAATTCCATATAAAACAGCAAATAATTGTCTTTGCAAAATATTGTACAGCAGCAAATGATTGAAAACATAAGAGTCTACGTATGATGTCGGCGAACAAAACATAAGAGGGGACATATGCCAGGCTAAGGGACATCATGTGCTTTTAGATATCTACTCGTAACAAATAATTGACACAAGAGACTCCCCTCGCACACTGAATTATGCATGTCTGTTGATAGCTTGGCGGGCTTGGTATGCACGTAATGAGGTATGGGTAGTTCAGTCCTATAGAAGTTCAGATATGTGCTGATAGAAGTTCAGATATGTGCTGATAGAAGTTCAGATTTCTGCTGATAGAAGTTCAGATATGTGCTGAAATTTGATTTTTGACTTTTGAAAGACATAGATAAACAAAAATTGTGGAAATAAATAGACTGATGAAACAAAGTACATGATTAAAAAACTTCATTACATTGTTAAGACGTGCATTGCACGTGCAAACTAACTAGTTCCATAGAAGCAAACAATTGTTCTAGATCAAAGCTTTCTCTCAAAAGGAATAAAAAGCAATGTCGTTGTTCACTGTAGCTCATCAGGCTGTTTTCGGCAACGGCTAGAATTAGTTCAGTTAAGTGTTTCGGCAAACAATTGTCTATGCAAAAGATTGTACAGCAGCGGGATGGCAAAGATTGTATAGCACGGCATGATTGTCTCTGGAATAAAAACGATAAACCCTATACGTATGATGTCGGGATTGGATCTATCAAATATGCAAGATCTAGATATAGGTCAAACGGGCGTGGTAGACATGTAAAACCGATCTCTCGATCTAACCATCCGAAAAACACAACAACAAGCCGATCACCGACAGATTTACCTTGGCGTTTCTTCGAGCCGGGCGCCTTCTTCGGCGTGTGTGCGTGATTTTCCTTCCCGACGTTTCGACGATGCCGGCCATGGCGACCACCCGGGGAGATAGTTGCGAGATGGAAGAACGTCCGGCGAAGACACCGGATCGGGGTGAGCACGAGAGGATGAGGTCGGGGGGTGGGGAGTTAAGATGCTCGTAAATCATGGGGGAGAGGCACGACGTATATAAGGGAGGGCGAAATATTTGATAGGTGGGGTGCGCGGGAGGAGTGGAGGGAACGAAAAATTTGTGTGTTTTGGCAGCCGTCGTACTAAAATTTGGAGGGAACAAGGTTTTGCCGTGGAAGAAAAAAATACTCTGAAAATGGAACTGTACATGTATATTTAAAAAATACCAGAACATGAATGGGATGCATGAAAAAAATCTAAATTTGGGACCCTCATTTCGTTCGAAAACCCCTCTTTGGACACATGAATGGAACATGAATGGGCCATTCCCCCTCTTTTCGTCCGAAAACCCCTCTTTCGACACATCTACACCATGGGGACACCATGCCACCAACTCCAAAAAATCAAAACCCATAGCAACCAAGGTTTCATATCACAATGTGCACAAGGGTGCCAAATCATGCTCCAATCCATGGTGGTTTGGTTTGGCCATTCCCCCTCTTTTCGTCCGAAACCCCTCTTTCGACACATCTACACCATGGGGACACCATGCCACCAACTCCAAAAATCAAAACCCATAGCAACCAAGGTTTCATATCACAATGTGCACAAGGGTGCCAAATCATGCCCCAATCCATGGTGGTTTGGTCAGTTTTTGGCCATTCCCCCTCTTTTCGTCCGAAAACCCCTCTTTCGACACATCTACACCATGGGGACACCATGCCACCAACTCCAAAAAATCAAAACCCATAGCAACCAAGGTTTCATATCACAATTTGCACAAGGGTGCCAAATCATGCTCCAATCCATGGTGGTTTGGTCAGTTTTTGGCCATTCCCCCTCTTTTCGTCCGAAAACCCCTCTTTCGACACATCTACACCATGGGGACACCATGCCACCAACTCCAAAAAATCAAAACCCATAGCAACCAAGGTTTCATATCACAATGTGCACAAGGGTGCCAAATCATGCCCCAATCCATGGTGGTTTGGTCAGTTTTTGGCCATTCCCCCCTCTTTTCGTCCGAAAACCCCTCTTTCGACACATCTACACCATGGGGACACCATGACACCAACTCCAAAAAATCAAAACCCATAGAAACCAAGGTTTCATATCACAATGTGAACAAGGGTGCCAAATCTTGCCCCAATCCATGGTGGTTTGGTCAGTTTTTGGCCATTCCCCCTCTTTTCGTCCGAAAACCCCTCTTTCGACACATCTCCACCATGGGGACACCATGCCACCAACTCCAAAAAATCAAAACCCATAGCAACCAAGGTTTCATATCACAATGTGCACAAGGGTGCCAAATCATGCCCCAATCCATGGTGGTTTGGTGTTTTGGCCATTCCCCCTCTTTTCGTCCGAAAACTCCTCTTTCGACACATCTACACCATGGGGACACCATGACACCAAGTCCAAAAAATCAAAACCAATAGAAACCAAGGTTTCATATCACAATGTGAACAAGGGTGCCAAATCTTGCCCCAATCCATGGTGGTTTGGTCAGTTTTTGGCCATTCCCCCTCTTTTCGTCCGAAACCCCTCTTTCGACACATATCCACCATGGGGACACCATGCCACCAACTCCAAAAAACCAAAACCCATAGCAACAAAGGTTTCATATCACAATGTGCACAAGGGTGCCAAATCTTGCCCCAATCCATGGTGGTTTGGTCAGTTTTTGGCCATTCCCCCTCTTTTCGTCCGAAAACCCCTCTTTCGACACATCTCCACCATGGGGACACCATGCCACCAACTCCAAAAAACCAAAACCCATAGCAACAAAGGTTTCATATCACAATGTGCACAAGGGTGCCAAATCATGCCCCAATCCATGGTGGTGGTTTGGCCATTCCCCTCTTTTCGTCCGAAAACCCCTCTTTCGACACATCTACACCATGGGGACACCATGACACCAACTCGAAAAAATCAAAACCCATAGAAACCAAGGTTTCATATCACAATGTGAACAAGGGTGCCAAATCTTGCCCCAATCCATGGTGGTTTGGTTGGTTTTTGGCCATTCCCCCTCTTTTCGTCCGAAAACCCCTCTTTCGACACATCTCCACCATGGGGACACCATGCCACCAACTCCAAAAATCAAAACCCATAGCAACCAAGGTGTCATATCACAATGTGCACAAGGGTGCCAAATCTTGCCCCAATCCATGGTGGTATCCTGACGTATCAGATTTAGGCAGTCCTTGCAAGGGCACAAAATTTTGGTTCATCTGTATTGTCCAAGTGTTCTTGCGCAAACTTGATGAAATCCCTAACACCTGCCACGTACTTTGTTGTGAACTTCTTGGTGCCATCAGTTATCCAACTTCGATCCATTGCCTACAATTCAGTTAAGAACATGCCAACGTTCTTCAGAACAGATCTTGACAACTGATTAAAAAATCTAGACCTAACGAACAATCAGGAGAACTCACCGATGATGCGTCTCGCCGCCACCACAATGGAGCCTTCACGGAATTCTTCTCACCTCGACGAGAACCCTAGTCGATTCGACTTAGCAAGATCACCTATATAGGCCGTGTCTGCTAGCGGCGCGACTTAAACGAGGCACCCTCGCCGACATAAATATTAATAAGGGAATTATTATGTCGTAACATCTAGATCACACCATTGAAATAAATATGTAGAATAGACAAGTTACGGATCGAGATCAAAATTCCATATCTACCTTAGCGGTAAGACTCCGCGTCGGTCACGCCAAAGCCCTGGTTCGATTCTTCCAAACCACAATTTTTACTTAATTAAATATGTTCCTGACAAGTGGGTCACGCATGATATATAAAACTAATAACATTTAATAAAGTAACTTAGTATTATTTCGTCACCACGATCTTTGATTTCGTCACCTATTATCAGACACGATGGAAGCCCTTCCCGCTTGGGTAATGGGTGACGATTTTTTGTTGACGAACAATCATACCGTCAAGCATTACCTTAAATGCTTGACGAAAGATGAATTCGTCACCTATAAGGACAAATCCTTGACGGTATGCATTTTTGTCACCAGGGTTTTCGTCAACAAATCCCCCATCTCTTGTAGTGAGCAAAGCAGCAATTTTGTTGCCTGGAAATAGGGAAGAGTTGCATATATGCCATCCATGCTCATTTCCCCCCTCATTTGTTCCCTATTATGATGCAGTATAGAGCCGGCCAATATTTGGTCAGTGTACAGGTTTTTGGGTCTGTATTCAAGAAAAAAAATCTTGGAGCTCATTTATATTTGCAGAAGTCTGCTCCTATTTACATGCCATGTATGTCTGTACATGGAAATCTATCATTATTTCTTTGCTTACATCACAGTTTTGTTCAAATAATTATTAGCATGTTTTTTTAGTTTGTCTTACATGTGAGCTATAGTTGTATAGACTGCAAGAGAATTCTCTATTCTCTTTAATTTATTTGAATAGTGGACAAAATGAATGACCTTTTCAGTTCTGCAACTGTGACTGCGATATATGTTTGATTTGTTATGACACAGTCATAAGCACTTGCTTCTCAAAGTAGCCACATCAGAGGTATTTCCTTTTAATTTTTTGCCATGTTATATTGACCAACTTGATAGTGATATCCTAGACTGCACATGTCAACACATTACTCTGGAAGACCATTCAACTCCTGCTTCCTAGCGAAGTTGAGGAAAATAGGACCTTGATTGTATCATGCCTGGCAAGTATGGACGATTGTGAAGCAAAGCACGCTAAGAAGCAGCAACTTTCCACAAGGTGACATGAGAAGTAGGAACACCAGTACTAGCTCCATCACGTCAGAACCAATAGTTGACATTACCCTGAACACCAATTCAACTCCTGCTTCCTAGCGAAGTTGAGGCAAGGAGGACCTTGATTGCATCTTGCTCGGCAAATATGGACGATTGTGAAGCAAAGTGCGCTAAGAAGAAGCAACTTTCCACAAGGTGGCATGATAAGTAGAAACACCAGTACTAGCTCCATCACGCCAGAACCAATATGAGCTTCATAACTCTAGGTAGTAGAAGAAGCATGCGGGGCCCTGGTAGCACAAGAAGCAGAGGCAGCAACAGAAGCTTTGTCCAGGTGTCGCGGTTGGTCGCCACCAGGGGGCAGGCCAATATGATGATTCTGCGCTGGCATACAGGTTGCAATAGGAATTATAGGAGGAGTTCATGACACAATAGACTGCCCGAGCAAACCTGAGAGCTATGCCCTCTTGGGTTGTTCGCCTCTGCACTCGTGGCTGGCCTCTTTAGTTGCGTGCATTTCAGTTCGCCAATACCTAAATCTTCTTGTGGAAGACTATATGATTTACTTCTGAGTGTCTTCAACAGTTTGCGTTAACCTTTCTGTGGGTCTGTGGTCACTACTTGTTAGTGTCTTCAACAGTTTGCATTATCCTTTAGAAATCCTTGATGTGGCGTGTATATAGTTTATTAGTTGCACTTTCGTTTTATTAAATCCATTCGGTAATCATACCAGTTGAAATCTTTTATTCCACGATTATCAATTTTTTTATCTTATTATAGTCAAGTCAACATTGTTCGCCCAAACTGTAGCGAGTTCATCGTTTCAGTGACTCCTTAACGATTATCATATCCTATTGCATTATGGTCTACATTGTTGGCTTGACCTGTTCCACATCATGTAGACCTACAGGAATTTAGATAGTACCCAATGGCATGATTCGATTATCTGCTAGACTGATTTTCGTCATGTTTGCTAAATGATGTGTTTTCTAATCCCCCTTTTGCCCCCTTGTGTTTTCTAAGGGGAAATTTTAGTTATCACTCTTAGATACATCTTACTAGAATGATAACAACCTAAGTGAATTTTGTGTACTCTATTTCCGTGTTTATGCTATATCTACTTAGTGATTTTGTTTACTTGGCTTTGATTGTTTCTATTCGAAATCATGGCATGCTTCTGCTAGATAGTCACATTAACCAGCTAAAACAAAAATAATAGGGGGTTTCGATGTAGTATTTTATCATCCACTTGTGTAAATGCCAACATAGCTGTTCTCTGAATTTATTATCAAGTGTATTACAAAAGGATCATTGGTGCAAAATACCGCCTATTGACTGTTGCCACCTTGGTCTCCTCAGCCTGGATGATGATTATTTTCCCCAAGATGATTTTTAGAGCACGTCGGCAATAATAAGCCAGGAGGCAAGGTGATGCTACTTCTTCGGCAAGCTCGTGATCCATAAAAATGACAAGGAAAACTATCATGAACTCGACGGACTTTCTTCTGAACTACGAAGCCCTGACGACGGACATAAAACATTCAGAGATGACTGACAAAGGTAAAGTTGTTGTTGATATTCACGTGATGGCTAACCAGAATTGCTCATCTATTTCCAGCAAGAGTCGAAGACAAACAGCGAGCCCATTGGGTTGCGCCTCCAAACGGCAAGGTAACGATCAATGTCGACGCTGCTTACCTACCGGCGACCGGAGACGCGGCTGTTGGGGCGGTGGCTCGGCAACATGATGGCACCATCATCGCCGCTCTTAGCCAGACTACAGGTTTCTGCCAGGATGGCGAACTGACGGCTTTGGAATCTGACCGTGCAAATGATGTTCGCGCATCTAATGATTCTTTCGCTGATCACTCTCGTCTCTGGAGTGTTCACAATGATATTTCCGAAGCCATGACTTGATTACCGGGGTGCTCCGTGCTGTATTCTGGGAGAAAGTTAAATTATGTTGCCCATCGGCTTGCTCAGCTTAGCTACGTGTTCTGGTGCTTGTAACGTGTGGCTGGCGCCTGCGCCAACTGCTATTGCAGAACTCGTGCTAAACGAGATTGTAATCTATGATTCAGAGTATTATATGAGCTTTCCCCCTCAGTAAAAGAAGAAAATAATTGGGCCCCAGAAAAAATGAGTTTGTTATATACAAGTTTTGGTGCATTCTTTTTTATGAAAGTATTACCAAAATTATAGTATTGTGGCTGATTCTGTGGCTACTTGAATTGGTTTTGTATTTACATTTATTTACCTTGGTTCAAAAATTTGCAATGGTTTTTTATTTGATGAAATGCGACTGAGTGCAGAGCGACAAGTTCAATGCCCACCGCCTATTTGATGAAATGCAAGCACTAGGTGTTCTTTGTATGCTTTGTTTCTTCATATATTTCTAATGTTCCCCTACATGTATTTTTGGTTCTTTGATTGTTTACTAGGTAAGGTATTGTCTTATTTCTCAAAAGAAAAAACAAAATGTATTGTCTTCAGTGCATATGTTAACCAAGAACACAATATTCAAGCTTAGGACCTCTGAATTTAGACCTGATACGAACATGATTTGCTTTAGGTTTGTAGCTCTTTTTCCAGCACAGATGATTCTCCACCACTTACAGAAACTTCAATACCTGTTTTGTCATATTTTGCATGATTCCTTCATTCGCGAGTGCCACTAGCTTGCAGATTGTTCTTTTCCTATACCTGCACTCCTTCGAGATTTTCTTATTATGAATTTTATATTGATATATACAAAATACTTAGTTCTTCCAATTGATATAGGCTACTTTATGAACTTAAAATATAATATATTAGTAGTAGAAGCCGATATATTTGTTACTTGAATTTCTCCCAAATCCCAATATTATGTGCCAATTGTAATCGGCTCTTGCTTCTGCGCTACGATTGTCCATCTTTTCTCAGTTCGGAGAGATTTTCGGTGGATTTTTTGTGTATGGTTAAGTCCTGGACGGAAGGTGGTTGGACCCCCCAAGATTTTTAGTTTTCAGAACCGCATGGACATTTCAAATATTGTAGAATGGATAGGTGGATTCTTTACATGTATGAAAATTTCGATTTATCACCATTTCCCTTTGCTAACCCATATTCTATTCAAAAAAAATTAGGCATACACAGCCATCAAAGAAGGCACGTATGGAGACATATGTCAGGAAGAAAACCAAACTAATCTTTGTATGGGCTCGGTGTTAGACAACCATTTTAGCTGGTACCATTCATCTTTTGATTGTTTCAGGTTCAACTTACCAGCATCTAATTTCAGCCTTTTGTGTTTTAGATTAGACTTCTAATGGATGTTTCTGATGTGGTCTTCGCATGCCCTAGACTATGAAGAATCTATATTCCTTTTATGGTCGTTTGGCACATTTGAAGTAGGTACCCGCTGCATGATATATGTAGTAGAATTGGTTACCTTATGTTACCAAATTTATGTTTGGTAGACCTCGATGGAGACTGGTGTAACCTCGGTATGCATTTGTTCATGTTATTTAAATTCTTTAACTCTTCGGCGCATTTTATCTATGAATATGTTGCGCCATGTCTAATGTATGGTTTCAAAATGTGATATGTTTCCCCACATTCTCTACGTTATTTTTGAGATACACAGTACAAACATAGAGTTCACATACACTCGCATACATTCATCCCTATGAATGTACACCCTAGCCCACGAGCACCTCTGGAAGACCGAGCCGGCGGTTTGGATCTTGGAATTGACGAAGTCACCACATGTGCCTCGCTGTTGACGGGAACGTCGTCTCTCACTGAATGAATATTTCGCCTTTATAAGACACACAGATAACAGATAGAAAATCTGGGTTTTCATTGTTTCAACTCTGGTGGGCTGGGGATACAACCATCCTTCTAATCATCCAACCCCATATTGGTTCTCCTACATTCTCAACATGTGCTTATTCCCCGACTACTTAGCATCGATATATGTTGCTTAACACGGCGTTTTACTCTATGCTAAAATGTCTGGGTGATGCACATGTTTTGCTAAGAGCACATGGTTGTTTTCTCACCTTGCTATAAAGTGTTCTATAAAAGTTCATTAATGTGAAGGTTGGGGCTGCGTGTCAATGGCGCGCATCCTAACGACTTTGTTTTGTGAAAGCTAAAAAATGTATTATCACATTGGCAACTTTTTTTTATCATCGTTAGACAAATTAGCATAGGAACGAGCTCTACGGGATCGTGCGCCAAGGCGCACATCTAAATCTAGTACCTTGTTATCAGCCATGTTTCGCCTAATCCGCACATCCCCCGGTAGAGACATGCGAAATTGCGAACAAGTCTGCACTCTGCACACAAAGACACCCACATTAGATACCAAAGTTAGTCCAAGATTTTTCCTCATCCTGTATATTTGAACCACTCGGTCTATGATCGATCCAATCTAATCTTTCTTTTTTGACCGAGACAACCAATCGACAACGACATGCTGAACGTACCGTGAAGGTTCCTCTCTTTTCATAGTGGCACGAGTAGAAATCATCTTGGATCCTTGTGCTCAAAGGAATAGCCATGATCGCCTCTTATCCATGCCTATAAAATGATCATTCGAAACTGACTCCCGCCATTGCCCAGATGATGCATCAATAATCTCACATACACGTAGAGGGGGTTTGTCTTTCTTTGCCCTGGTTGGCCTTAACTAAAAATCTCTTGGAATCCAATTCTCATGCCTTATACTTGTGTGTGCCCCAGATCCAATTTGCTTTATGAATCCAAGAGAAAGGATGCCTCACCCTCAAAAATCGCACGCCACACTTGGGATGGTCATGCGCGCAATGTGCAGTTCAGGAAATACACAACCTTAAGAATGCAAGCACTTGTGAGGTCATCTTTGCTGCATGCCAGAAGCTAGCTACAACAGTGTGAAGATGCTACAGAAGCAAAGCTCAAGGCTATTGAGGAAGTACTGAGGCTAGCATTGCACTGATCGACACTAAACCTCACCATGGAATCAGATTGTGCAGAGGTTGTCGAGCTCATTAAAGAAAAAAATCCCAAAAACTTCAGCATATGCCTTTAGTATCAATGTTATTCGAGAGTTTCTTAGGGAAAGAGAAATAAAATTAGGTAAGATTAGTCAGAATGTCAATGTGGCTAGTCATGAGCTAGCAAACCTCGGTAGGGTTCATGGAAGAACGGAGGTGTGGTTGAGAAATTACCCTCTTGAAATTGCTGATGCACTTTCCAATCATTGTAACCATATGTTTGCTTTTTTTTTTTGACAATCAATACCATATATATTCATAGCAACAAATAGTACATGGTAGAGATACATGAACTGACTCCAACGATTACAAAATAAAGTCTAAAAGATAGTAACAAATCTTCGAGGTCTTTAGTTTCTTTCTTCTTCCAAAACACAATCTTGTACTCTTCTGAAGGCAGCCAAAGATAGATAATGAACCATAGACCAGATACCGACGAAAGTTCTCCCATAATTTTTTGAGCCGCAGTGCCAAGGCTACGTGCACGCACGCAACCATTAAAGCAGTCATACAATATCGGCAAGAGTACCAACACCAGTATATCAGGGAATAATAACCGACTAGCTTTGTCGTCGTCGATGGAGAGCCGAGAGTACGAATCACCATTGTCGATGACGCAGCAGCCGGGACAAAAACTGCGAGGATAATCCTCCTCGCGGCAACAACGACAAAAGATCCAAAATCGATCTGGCGAAGCAAGATCCGAAGGACCATACCTAAAAAATTGTGATTGTTCAACACCACCATTGACGGAAGAAGATCTCGTGCCGAACGATAGGTCGAAGATCACTTATTGCACGATGCCATCTCCATTGAGGGAAACCAACAAGAAGGCGGCTACCAAACTCCTAACATAATCTAATGAAAACAATACTTTTATTTGAAACTCCACGCATAGTTCACTCCTCCTGACGCCGGCGAAGCCGACCGGAAGAGGGGGAACCAATCTATGGAGGAAGATGAACTGGAGGCGGCTAGGGTTGAGGCGGCGGAGAGACGGGAGGAAAAGACAGATCAGAGTAGGTGCAATTCGCGACTCGTAACCATATGTTTGCTTAATACATACTTTTTCCCCGCAAACAAAAAGAATGCAAGCACTTAAAGAAGTTGGATTGTTCAAAACACGCCAGGCTAAATAGGGCGCACCCAGGTCCCGTTCTAGACGGGCTGAAGTCGGGGTCGACCCCAAGTTACCAAGGGGCCATGATGTATGCCTTAATGTTCTGTAAAATAGATATTTCAGTGCAGTTCAGCCCCTGCCGGCCCATCAAGGTCGCCTGGCTGCAGCCCAGTAGCGAAGCGGCGTTGCCCTGAGCAGGGCGCACTGAGTCGTGGCAATGTGCAGTGTCAAAAAAAAAAAGAGTCGTGGCAATGTGGACGGTCAGGCCTGCTCGCCTCCCCGATCGATCTGGAAGTCTCGATGAGGCCGCCCTGCTTGTTTCTTCCCAAACGCGCTAGCTGCTCCTGACGGTTCTGCTCCTCCCATGTTTGACTATGGGTCCATGTCAACCAAAGGGACATAATTTTCCAAAGAAATTTCAGTCGGGGCAGATGAGGTCATTTATCGAAACTTGTTATAAAAGATTTGATTGGTTAGAGTATAGTGTGCAGAAAGATGTTGTCTATTACTTTTATTGTTATTTTTTAAGCCACCAAGGATAGGAAACTATGGTAATGATACATTCACCAAAAAAAGTTTTGTTGATTGGAGAAATGGGTTAGAAAAAAGTTTTGTTGATGAGGTCATTTGTTGATTGTTGATTGTAAAACTTGGGAAGTTTTACAGTATTCATAACAATGCTGGGATACATGCATTTGCTTTCAAAAACGAAAGACAAAGCGTGGCTCATGTATTGTCTGAGAAAGGCACAGAGAAGGAGAAATTATATCAAACTCGAATGATTATCATTTTAGGTGTTTCCAGATTTCTCCTTTTGCAAGTTCTTAATTTTCGTGGACATGATGAGTCCTCAAGCTCGAGCAATAAGGGGAACTTTTTGAAGATGGTGGGATACAAACGCAAGGATCCCGAAGCTGCAAGTCTGCTTGGTGAAAATGGTCCTAGCAATTGCCAAATGACTGCCCCCAAAGGACTTGGTGAAGGATTGCGCACATGAGACAAGGAAAGTTATTTTGTCTGAGTTGGGAGGGCGTGTTTTTGTAGTACTTGTTGATGAATCTCGTGATAAATCAACAAAAGAGCAAATGCCCGTGATTTTGAGGTCTGTAGCTTTCATTTGTTATTAATATTTCAGATTTCTCATGTTACTAAATGTTATTTATTAATTAGAGTTTTTTTTATCATAGGTATGTCAATGGACAAGGCCATCTAATTGAGAGATTTCTTGGAGTGAAGCATGTTTCAGATACTACAGCTATGTTTATAAATCATGGTTTATCTATATCTAGATTGCAAGGGCAAGGCTATGATGGAGTATCCAATATGATAGGTCAATTTCATGGTCTGCAAAGACGCATAATGGGTGAAAATCCATATGCTTTCGACATCCACCGTTTCGCCCATCAGTTAATGTTAGTGGTTGCTCATATGTTGAGGATTTGTTTAACAGTTTAACTATACCACTTCCATTGTCACTACTGTTAGTGCTATTATAAAACCGACAAGCAAATAACGAAGAACGATAAAGAAAAACGCAGCGGAGACACAAGATTTAACTGGAAAACCCCTTCCAACACAGAAGGAGAAAAAACCACAGGCGCCAGCCAGCAAAACTTCACTATATTGGGGAGTGTTTACAAACACCGTGGGTTATCTTATAATCTGATAAACCCTAGCCGGCGGCTTACAAGATGTATATATAGGCGGTGCCAACGACCCAAGCCTACCAGCAGCGGGCCTCGCTCCGCTCGTCAGAAGTTAGCCTCCCTTTACTATATGAATTTGGATCACAATATAACAAGTGCTTCTTGTAAGAGGAATGACCAACTTCTCAAAGATCATCATGACAAGGTTGTAGCCCAATTGGAAACTGGTGAAAATTTTCCAGGCAGAGGAAAAAACCAGAAACTAGTCTTGCAAGACCCGCCGATACAATGTGTGGCACACATCGTAAGACCTTGGTCCATCTGCAAACTGCAACTAATGTGTACTTCTGCATTGGAGGTATTGGAGAACATTTGTGATGATGGAGAGAGTGAGCAAAGAACTAAAACGTTGGGTTTGATAGAGAGAATGGAGAACTTTGAATTTGTACTTGTATTGCATCTTATGATCAGAGTGCTTGAAAAGACTCAAGAAGTATCACAGTGCTTGCAAAGAAAAAAATCAGAATATTGTTCGTTCTATAATACAAGTACTCAAGGTTTTTATTATGTACATGTTCGTGTCCATACTTTCCTTCAGCCAAAGCAGCACAGGCCATCTCATTTAGGCCCAGTTTTTTTGGTGGCTTCTCGGAGAAGCTGCCCTCCCCCAGCTTCTTGGGGAAGCCGGTTCCAAAAAAAATTCGAGGCTTCTAGAATAGCTAAGGCTAAACTAATTTGGAAGCCTCACAAAAAAAATTCACCGGTTTCTCCAGGAAGCTGGGGGAAGGGCAGCTTCTCGGAGAAGCCGCCAAAAGAACTGAGCCTTATCTAAACCCCAGTCGTTCTCTTCCGTCAAAAGCCCAATGTACAAACACATCCTGCTATATCTTTTTTTCTTTCCAGATTATCCGCCGATAGCTGTAACTTCAAATAGGTAGGGAGTTCCAGAGAACAGAGGGAGATGTTGCTTAAAGTACCTTTTCTACCTCGATTTTTTCTGTACACCCAAATTAAAAATCCTGGCTCCCCCCATGGGTGAAGGTTGTTTAATCCGTAAGAGATGGGCATGTTTTTGGTAGATAGTGGTGTGTGTTGTTGGGTTTGTAATGATGCATGGGTGTAGAAGTTGCGGTGTGCAGTTCTATTTCTTTGTCGGGAATAGGTGCAGAAGATATTTTAAAGTGGCCTAGATACGGATCAAAATAATTAAATTTATACATTAAAAATAGACTGGATCGACACAAACCAAGATAAATGAAATCGATAAAAAGAAGCTAGAAGGTGTTACATTAGAGAACGGAAGAAGTATCATAAACGGTGAATTAATGTTACCCGGTTAATGGTCTTCCGTTGGGCTATGCAGAACTAGTGGCGTAGCTTCACCTTGTATGTGATGTCAACGGGTTTAATTGACAAACCCGGTCTTCTATTCGATCAACCGATACTACTACATGACCCACACTTTGCTATAAGCACACAGACGTAGGAAAAAAAATTCATTATGATACACACGACAACACTACTACTGGCACTACATATCCATGGATCGCAAGTAGTACGCACAACACACATGACAATGTAGGGATGGTTTGGAGCAGTTTAGAGGTCGACGACCTTGAAGTGGCCTCGGTTCTTGACGACGACGTCGTACATGTGGGTGGAGCGCAGGCGGGCGAAGTCGCGCGGGAGGCTGATGAGGTCGACGCTGCCGTCGCGCCGGTGGAGCTGCACGACGGCGAGGTCCTCGTAGTAGCGCTCCCACCCGAGCGACCCCAGCCGCCGCTCCAGCGCCTGCAGCGACCGCATCGTCTCGTTCGCCGGGACGTACACCAGCGCCTTGCTGCTCCGGCCCGACGCCGCCGACGGGTTGCCCGACTGCCGCTCAAGCTCCATCACGCCGTCCTTCCGGAACACCCACACGCCGCCGGCCGCCATCGATCGTTGGGCGATCTCTGCCTGTGCCTACCTCGCTATGGTGCTACCTGTGCGCTGCCGTGCGTGCGTGACCTTATAATGGCGTTGGCAGCGTGGGTAGGGTGCCAATAATGCAGGGGTATACGCGTCGCAGTCGAGGGCACTATGGCGCTAGGGCCATCAAAAGGACGATTGCTGCAACTTGCCACCTTGTTATTTGCCAACTCGAGCGGGCGGGGTTCACGTGCGGTATACCAAATAGGGCTGGAAGACGACAGCGGTGCCAGCAGACGAGATATCAATCAATCTATCTATCGAAGTTCCAACCACACGACATCGACCACTCGTCGTCACATCTTGTGTGCCCCTACGTTGCTCAGCGGGTGACCACACGTACGTCAGGGTTTTTTTTGATCGATCAGGTTTCTCTGTATTTCCATTAATTAAAACAGTAACAAGATAAACATCCTGCTGTGGTGGAGCTCTGCAGGGAACGAGGTTTTTTTATTTCTCCGTCAAATTTTTTATTGGAGGAAGCCGGAAAATTTGGTTACTGTGGAATCTCAGGAATTTTTTTGTACAAGTTTATTCAAACAAAATTTGAATTGAAAAGAAATTCTAGCTTGAAACAAGGAAATTTCTACCGTATATATACTAGCATAGCTGTTTGCCTAAGGGCATCTCCAGCGGCGCGACGCATTTCGGACGTCCAAATTATCCGCTGCCGTTCGTTTGCGTCGCCTGGCGGACGCCAAAATGACCGCGAGGGGCCAAATGTCCGTTTGCGTCGGGGGCTACCTCCAGCGGGCCGACGCATTTTGGACATGCAAGTTTTTTTTTGGGTGCAACTTCTTTTCAATAATGTTGAATGATTGATGTCTACGGCTTTTTTCGATGTTGGGCCCAAGAAAGAGTTTGTAGAACAGCAAGTTTCCTTAAGTGGATTAAGGTTTATCGAACTCGGGGAGGAAGAGTCAAAGATATCCCTCTCAAGCAACCCTGCAACCACAAAGCGAAGTCTCTTGTGTCCCCAACACACCAAATACACTTGTCGGATGTATAGGTGCACGTTCGACGAAGAGATAGTGAAATACAAGTAATATGGATGTATATGAGTGGTAATAGCAATCTGAATAAAATATGGCAGCGAGTAAACATGCAACAAAACAGTAAATAAACGGAGATTCGATGCTTGGAAGCAAGGCCTAGAGATCCTGCTTTCACTAGTGGACACTCTCAACAATGATCACATAATAGGACTACTCTACACCCTTTTGTTGGATGATGAACACATTGCGTAGGATTACACGAACCCTCAATGCCGGAGTTAACAAGCTCCACAATTCAATGTTCATATTTAAATAACCTTAGAGTGCAAGATAGATCAACATAATTACACCAAGAACTAACATAGCATGCACACTAGCACCATCACGCCATGAAGGAGGCATAGATCACGTCAATACTTATCATAGCAATAGTTAACTTCATAATCTACAAGAGATTACATAGTGCAGGAGGAATAGAGTACTTTAATAACTTCACAATCATAGCCTACACCAAGTACTACACGAGGTACACACTGTCACCATTACATAGTGCAGGAGGAATAGAGTACTTTAATAACATCACTAGAGTAGCACATAGATGATATTCAACTAGATCACATAAAGAGAGAGATGAACCACATAGCTACCGGAGCCCTCACCCGGGGTGAATTACTCCCTCCTCATCAATGAGACATGGCGGTGAAGATGGCGGTGAAGACGGCGGTGGAGATGACTCCGGGGCAATTCCCGCCCCGGCAGGGTGCCGGAGACTTCTGTCCCCAATTGGAGTTTCGATGTGGCGGCGCCCTGGATGTTTTCGAGTTTCGTGAAGAGGTACGGTGTTTTTAGGTCAGGAAGACATTTATAGGCGAAGAGACGGAGTCGGAGAGGGCCACGGGCTCCTCCCATGAGGCGCGCCACCCCTTGGCCGCGCCGCCTGAGGTGGGGCCCTCCCTCCCCTCTGGCCCTTCTTCGGTGCTCTGAAAGCGTCCGGGAAAAATAGGATGTTGGGTCTTTATTTCGTCCGATTCCGAGAATATTTCCTTTCTAGGATTTCTGAAACCAAAAACAGAAAAACAACGGCCCTTCGGCATCTCGTCAATAGGTTAGTTCCGAAAAACGCATAATAATGACATATAATGTGTATAAAACATGTAGGTATCATCAATAAAGTAGCATGGAACATAAGAAATTATCGATACGTTGGAGACGTATCAATGATCAAGTTTTAAACGCGAAAAAGTTGTACTCAATGATGTCATGTTGGTCCAATCGAATAGATTATAGCCTAAACAATTAACCGGATACTTCAATCGACTAGATTCAAACATATTTAACATACAAATAAGAAGAAATTTAAAAACATGTAAACTAAAACTATTTTTTGGCCTTCTTGTTAGAAGGCCCTGGTCGTCGAAACTCCTCCGCTTCCCCCACCCCACCTCCAGGACCCCGCCCCGGACCAAGTCGAGGTTGGCTGGAAGCGTCGCGTCGTCGTCGGCAACTACGACGGACGACGACGCGCGCCGCGCCTGGCCTCTCCTTCCTCCCCTTGTCGTCCACCACCTCTTCGCCTCCAAGCAAGTTGCTCCGCCCTCCTCCTCCTCCTCCTCGCCCTCCTCCGCGTCCCCCTTGGCCTCGTCGCCGGCGCCGCCGTCCGTCTCTCCTCCTGGCCTTCGCGCCATTGCCGCCTCCATCCTCATCGTCCTCACTCGGCGTGGAGGCAGGGTCGCCGCCGTGGAGCCGCTCGCTTGGCGTCGATTCTCACCAATGCAAATCCGGCGACTTGCCCTCGCTCTCCGAGTCGGACGGCAGCGTGTAGTCGCTCATGGCGTGCCGGTGTTGGAGAAGAAGAAGAAGAAGAGGAAGAAAAAGGAGGCGGTTGAACTTGAATTACCGTACACGCGGGGGTTATTGATAAGGGGTGGCCCGATCTTCTCAGTAAGCAACGGTGGTGATGATGATCACGGGTGATGGCAGCGGAGATACACGACGATGAAGTGGATGATAACTTGTATGACGCAACGAGATCTCTCGATTGGTCCCTGTCGCGCATGCAACAGCTCTCAACCCTGCAAGATATTCGCAACTCCACACACTTGCGCACGTAGCCGCCGACCACGAAGCGGTAAGTTGCAACCGTCTAATTCCCAATGGAACACAGATCACACAAGACTTAAAACAGATCTACACAATATCCAAGCAATATGGTGTAGGGAATTCAATAGTTTTGCAGAGCAAACAACTAAGAACTAGGTTTATCTTAAACGTGGTCTAAGCAGCTAGGGTCGTCCAAGACACTTATATAGGCGTCCGGGACGAGTTCTGGTCGAAAAATACAAGTATAACCGACCCATAGATCTGTGGACAGACTTGGACATGTCTCGGTCTGGTCCGTCGACGTGTGGACCGGCGGTCCGGTTGTGGTCCACAACGGGTGGACCGGGCTGTCCGGTCAGTCCGGCAATCGGCAGACCTGAAAGTTTCCGGTTTCCGTCCAGTACGGGGCTTCCTCGGTTGACGTCCGGTTTGCGACCGTCGAGCCAGAACTGGCTGGCAGGGGGCGGTCGACCGGGTTGGACCGGCCTGGACTTCTTCTTCTCTCTCGCGCATGCCTCCCCTCCTCCCTCGCGCGTCCATGAGATATCTTCATGTCCAGCTCCATGTCCAGCTTCACGGCCATCTTGACGTCCGTCTTCATGTCCAACTGCTCCTCTCCTCGTGCGATGCTCGTCTCTCTTGATACCCGATGATACATAAGTAATAGGACTTAGGCGGTATAAAGTTCTCATCAATCAAAGTATCGTTTAGAAACAAGTTCACCTGTTGTTTAAGTAGCTTCGCACGAGCTCGTGTCATTGGTCCAATCCGACTTCATTGGACTTGATCTCACAGGTTCATCTTCGGTTGGTAATGACGGAGGTAGTAGTGAGGTAGGGATGTCCTCATCATCTCCCCCCTTCAAAAGGCGTCGACCCCGACGCTCCTCCGTCATATGGTGTCAAATCAGCAACATTGAAAGAATTACTGACACCAAACTCATCCTCTGGAAGATCTATCGAGTATGCATTATCATTGATCTTGGCAAGCACTTTGTAAGGACCATCACCACGAGGCTTCAACTTAGACTTTCTCAGCTTCGGGAACCTATCCTTGCGAAAATGTACCAGACCAAATCACCAGGCTTGAACAACATCTCTTTGCGCTTCTTATTCATCCTTGCAGCATTGCTCTTGCCTTTCTTCTCAATCAACTCTTTAGTCTTCTCATGAATCTTCTTCACATAATCGGCCCTCTTTGCCTCCATATTAACTCTCTCATGTATGGGCAAAGGCAACAAGTCAAGTGGAGTAATGGGTTTGAAACCATACACCACCTCAAAAGGACATCCGTGGTAGAATGTACCGCCTGTTGTAAGCAAACTCCACATGCGGCAAACACTCTTCCCACTCCTTCAGGTTCTTCTTGATCATGGATCGCAACAGTTGTGACAATGTTCTATTCACCACTTCCGTTTGACCATCAGTTTGGGGATGACAAGTAGTGCTAAACAGCAGCTTCGTCCCCAGCTTTCTCCAAAGCGTCTTCCGTAGCTCATAAACTTCACGTCACGATCGGAAACAATAGTCTTTGGGACTCCATGTAGACGTACAATCTCCCGAAAACAGGTTAGCAATATGCGACGCATCGTCGCTCTTGTGGCAGCAATAAAATGTGACATCTTAGAGAATCTATCTACTACCCACAAATATAGAATCATGGCCTCTTTTAGTACGCGGCAAACCCAACACAAAATCCATACTAATATCCTCCCATGGTGTAGTAGGTGCCGGTAAAGGAGTATACAAACCGTGAGGCTTCAGCTTGGACTTGGACTTGTTGCAAGTAATGCATTCGCACATATCTATCCACGTCCCGCCTCATCTTTGGCCAATAAAAGTGGTCAGCTAGCATGAGTAGCGTCTTCTCACGCCCAAAGTGACCCATCAAACCTCCAGCATGTGATTCCTGCAATAAGAGCAAACGCATAGACGATTCTGGAACACATAGTTTGTTAGCCCTAAACAAGAACCCATCATGTATGTGATATTTTTCCCATGCTTTACCAAGAGCACATAAGCGATATGGTTCAGCAAAATCATGATCAGTAGCATACAAATCACATAGAATCTCTAAACCAGGAATTTTAACATCAAGTTGAGTTAATAACATATTCTTCCTAGATAGAGCATCAACAACAATATTATCTTTTCCCTTCTTATGCTTAATAATGTATGGAAAAGACTCAATGAACTCAACCCACTTAGCTAGACGCTTATGCAAAGTAGATTGGGCTTTCAGGTATTTCAAAGCTTCATGATCAGAATGTATGATAAACTCTTTTGGCCACAAGTAATGTTGCCAAACCTCAAGAACTCTAATCAAAGCATACAATTCTTTATCATATATAGGATAGTTCAACTTAGCACCAGAAAGTTTCTCAGAAAAATATGCAATTGGGCGACCCTCTTGCATCAACACACCACCAATTCCAATACCACTAGCATCACATTCAATCTCAAATTGCTTATTGAAATCAGGAAGTGCAAGCAACGGTGCAGAAGTTAACAATCTCTTAAGTTCATCAAAAGCATGATCTTGGGCTGCGCCCAAAAACAACACCCTTTTTAGTCAAATCATTTAAAGGTGCAGCAATAGTACTAAAGTTGGGCACAAATCTGCGATAAAACCCAGCTAGACCATGAAAACTTCTTACTTGACTCACATTCATGGGAGTAGGCCAATTTTGAATAGCTTCAATTTTAGACACATCTACTTCTACTCCATGCTTAGAGACAACATAACCCGAAATATGACCTTATCTTTGCAAAATGTGCACTTCTCAAGATTACCATAGAGTTGATTATCACGCAACACTTGCAAAACATGTCGAATATGTATAGTATGATCAGATTTATTGCGGCTGTAGATTAATATGTCATCAAAATACACAACCACAAATTTGCCAATAAATTCACGCAAAACATGGTTCATCAGTCTCATGAAAGTGCTAGGTGCATTAGTTAATCCAAAAGGCATTACTAACCACTCATATAAACCAAATTTTGTTTTAAAGGCAGTTTTCCACTCATCCCCTTCTTTCATCCTAATTTGATGATAGCCACTACGCAAATCAATTTTAGAGAACACAGCACACCACTCAATTCATCTAGCATATCCTCTAAACGGGAATAGGATGACGATATCGAATAGTAATGTTGTTTATAGCTCTACAATCTACGCACATACGCCAAGTACCATCTTTCTTAGGAACTAGAATAACGGGAAGGCACAAGGACTAAGGCTTATACGAATATAACCTTTGTCAAGTAGCGCTTGTACTTGCTTCGTATCTCCTTCTGTCTCTTCGGGATTAGTGCGATATGGCGCCCATTGGGCTGATGCTCCGGAAATCAAGTCAATTTGATGCTCAATACCTCGCAATGGTGGTAGTCCTGCGGGTACCTCCTCCGGAAACACGTCGCTAAATTCCTGCAAAACATTAGAAACACCAAGAGGAAGAGGGGTCATGTCGTTAGAAACCAAAACCGTACCCGTACAAAAGCACAAGAGGCATGGCCGTAGGATCTCGCTAAATTCTCTCATGTCTTCTTTGGTGGCTAATGAGACTAAGGAATTCACTCTCTCACTTTTCGTTATATCACTCACGACATTACAATTCTCTAGCCTATCTAGAGGAGCATCCTCCAAATTCACTTCGATCTTCTGACGAGACTCATTGACAATTTGTTGTGGTGACATAGGTGTAAGTTAATTTTCTTGCCCTTGTACTCCAAGTGATATGTATTGGCACGGCCATTGTGTTGCACGGTCATAGAGCCAAGGCCGACCCAATAAGAGGTGACAAACCGTCATAGGAACCACATCAAAGTCAATGCAATCCTTATATGGTCCAATCGCAAACTCAACACGCACCATGTGGTTTACCTTCATCTCACCATTGTCGCTCAACCACTGAATATAATATGGATGCGGGTGCGGTAGATACTTCAACTTCAGCTTGGTACATAACTCCTTGCTTGCTAAATTGCGGCAACTCCGCCATCAATAATGACCTTGCAAGCCTTGTCGGGACCAACTAAAGCTTTGGTTTGGAACAAATTGCAGCGAGTAGTGATGACCCACAAGTATAGGGGTGTATCGTAGTATCTTCGATAAGTAAGAATGTCGATCCCAACGAGGAGCAAGGTGTTGAAGCGTTTCGATGAAGGTTTCATCGTAAATGCTCATGACAAGTATTCAGGGGTTTTGATAATGCGAGATAAATAAAGTACAAGTAAATAAAATGCGAGAGAAATAATTGCAGCGAGTGGCCCAATCCTTTTAGCACAAAGGACAAGCCGGTTTGATTACTTATAATGACCAAACGTTCCTCGAGGACACACGGGGATTTTAGTCTAGTGCTTTCGCTACATACAGCTGATTAATCTTCATTGTTTTGATAAGTGTTGTGTGGGTGAACCTATGCTAATGCACCGCCCTTCCTAGGACTAATACATACTTGTGATTATACCCCTTGCAAGCATCCGCAACTACAAGAAAGTAATTAAGATAAATCTAACCACGCCTTAAACTCGAGATCCTGCGATCCCTCCTGCATCGATATACTAACGGGGGCTTAGGTTTCTGTCACTCCGCAACCCCGCAATTAGCAACCGAATACAAGATGCACTCCCCTAGGCCCATAAATGGTGAAGTGTCGTGTAGTCGACGTTCACACGACACCACTAGAAGAATGACACCACAACTTAAATATCATAACATTGAATATTACTCAACCATAATTCACTACTAGCATTTAGACTTCACCCATGTCCTCAAGAACTAAACGAACTACTCACGAGACATCATATGGAATACAATCAGAGGTGATATGATGATGAATAACAATCTGAACATGAACCTTGGTTCAATGGTTTCACTCAATAGCATCTACAACAAGTATAGAATAACACGGGAGAGTTTCCCCTATCAAACAATCAAGATCAAACCCAAATCGTTACAGCGGTGACGAGGTGCTGGTGGTGATGGCGGTGTAGATGGTGGAGACGATGGTGATGATGATGGAGATGATGTCCAGCTCGATGACGATGGCGATGGCGTTGATTTCCCCTCCGGGAGGGAATTTCCCCGGCGGATTCCTGCCCGCCGGAGAGCTCTTCTCTCGGTGCTCTCCGCCCGCAGAGGCGGCTGTAACCTCGTGAGGATCCCTCTGTGGCTTAGGTTTTCGGGACGAAGGAGTACGCGAAGAAAAGGAGGCGAAAGGCTGTGGGGCCCCCAGAGCACAGGGTGGCGCTGGCCAGCTGGGCGCGCCGCCCGTGGTCCTGGGCCCACGTGGGCTCTCTCCTCTTCCTTCTGCTCCTCCGTCATCGGAAAAATAGGAATTTACGTGAAATTCCCTTCCACAGTTGATCTTCCGAAATGTGCGTTTGACGGTGCTTTTTCCAGCATCCGGCTCCGGTGCTTGATCCTCCAATGATGATGAAACATGCAAAATAGATGGAATAACATAAGTATTGTGTCCCAATATGAAATATATCAATGAATAACAGCAAATTATGATACAAAATAGTGATGCAAATTGGACGTATCAACTCCCCAAGCTTAGACCTCGCTTGTCCCCAAGCGAAACCGAGCTCGATAAACAAGACCACATGTTTATGGAGTGAAGAGTCGATAAATAAAATACGGACAAGAAGCATCATATTCATTCACACAAGACATTCTAGTAAACAACTTCTCATATAACTCATCTTGAAATAAGTAAAGAGAAATCACAAGTAAAGGTGCATAAGAAATCATAATTGGTGATGGCAAACTTTGTTCTTGGTCAGAGAACTACTAACGGATTGTACTTCTAAGCAAAGCTTTCATATTAGAATTTATAGCTGAGCCTTCATATTTAAGCATAACAATCTCTTCATAATCATTGATAACTTCAAAGTCATATTCATTCAGATAAAATTGGTACTAAACAAGAAAGTATAAAAGACATGATCAACTGAATCATAGCATAAATGATTGGTTCACAACAACTCAATTGCTTGCTTAGGATAGAGAGAAATAGGTATACTGACTCAACATAAAAGTAAAAGACAGGCCCTTCGCAGAGGGAAGCAGGATTAAATCATGTGCTAGAGCTTTTCAAGTTTTGAAATCATATAAAGAGCATAAAAGTAAGATTTTGAGCGGTGTTTGTTGTTGTCAACGAATGGTAGCGGGCACTCTAACCCCTTGCCAAACGAACCTTCCAAGAGCGGTCCCATGAGGGACGGATCTCTAGCAAGGTAGATCATCCCCTTCTCTTTGTTTACACATGTTTTTAGTTTTATTTAGGATGACACCCCAACCTTGGCTTTCTAATCCATGGCTAACCGAATCCCGTGCCTTCCAACATTCACATACCATGGAGGAGTGTCTATTGCAAAATTAAGTTGCTTACTGATGAATCAGAGCAAAACATGTGAAGAGAATTATTAATGAAAGTTATTAATTGAGGCTGGGAACCTCATTGCCACTCTTATTGGTAAGCGGATGTGCCGCTAGTCCATTAGGAAAAGTTCGCCCAACAAGATTGAAAGATAAAACACCACATACTTCCTCATGAGCTATAAAACATTGACACAAATAAGAAGTAGTATAGTTTGAATAATTTAAAGGTAGCACATGAAGTATTTACTTGGAATGGCAGAAAATACCATGTAGTAGGTAGGTATGGTGGACACAAATGGCATAGGTTTGGTCTAAGGTTATGGATGTATGAGAAGCATTCCCTCTCGATACAGGTCTTTGGCTAGCAAGGTTTGATAGCAAGCATAAAGGTTGAGGGAAACAAACAAATATACATATGATAGAAACAATCATGCATCTTTCTCATAAGCACAAGCAATTTTAACTTAAGAATACTAAGCATAGAGATAATGGAGTAATGTATCTAAGTGTTTCTCTCTTCTATTAAACATCAAGATGTTGTTGCTATTGACCAATGCTAAGTTTGCCAAAACCAAATAGATTTACTTAATGTTCCCAAAGTGATATCAATACTCATGTCAAGAGTAATCATATAATGGAGATTGCAAACTAAAATAAGGTGTGCAAAAAGTAAATGATAAGACTTCTCATTAATATTCCATAACGATAACTCACACCAACGGATACATCGATAACTAACTAAGAGAGATACTTCCACATTGCATACTATTCTATATGATAACTTCCCTACTCATGATATGACACTACTTAATAGTAAAAGATAAAGGTGGTGGTGATGTGATACCGCGGCACTCCCCAAGCTTGGAACAAACCAAGGGGATGCCAATACCGATGATGAATTACTCCTTCGATGGTGGTGATGAATTCCTGACAAGCTTCTCAATAAGCTCCTGGAGCTCGTCAATCCTGTATATGAGATTGCGAATCATCTCTCGAATTGTGCTCGACGCGGTTAAGGAGTCTGTCCGACGGTGAGTCCCAACTCTTGGAGTTATTTCACTCTTGCCTCTGCTCCCTCTCCTGCAGTGTCAGAACGGTTTATATCCCAATTACTTGGCAACACTACCTTGGGGGTCCTTTCAGTTTGGCGATCGTAGATTAGATTGCGGTAAGGGTTGTAATGGCTCGGAGAAGATGTCCTTGGAGCCAAGTAGTGACGTGGAACCGCTCCTCCGGTGCGATTCGTGCACTCCTCTTGATGTTGGATGGACTTGATATCACGCCAATACTTGCGACGGTGGCTTGTTGGCGTTCCTGCGGAGCTTCCTCCACTTCTTCATCCTCTCCATCTTCTTCTTCAGCTCCGGGTCTTGAATATTTTCCTTCGAAGGTTCCTTGTCCTTGTTGTTGGAGACCATGGTGCTTCTAGATCAAAACAAATCTGGCAGAAAACAGCTCGAAACAAAACACGACGAGAAAACGATATTACGGACCTCCAGGGGTCCGGGGGATTATATAGCAAATTTTTACGACAAAGGAAGGTTCTGTGTCGAAAACGAGTCTAAAGGGCAACGAGGCGGCTGCACCATAGGTCGCGCGGCCCAGTCAGGCCGCGCCGGCCTATGGTGGCACGCCTCGCGCGCCTTTTCCACTCCGTTTCGATTTCGTAATTTTTCATATTTTCCAAAAACAGCAAAAATAATGTTCGGAAAGGTAAACGCGGACTTTTTATTACCTATACTGTTACCTATTCAAAGTCCAGTTCTGGCGGACTGTCAATTTGTCCTTTGATGAAAGCCTCCGGTGTTTCCACTTGAATAATATCAACATCAACATTATAAGAATCGCCCGAGATATAATGCTTGAGTCTTTGTCCATTCACCACTTGTGTGGCATTGCCTTGGAGAGAGCTAATTTTAATTGCTCCTGAACGATACACCTCCTCAACAACATATGGTCCTTCCCACTTCGAGAGTAATTTCCCTGCAAAGAATCTGAGACGAGACCGATACAATAGAACTTGATCTCCAACATTAAATTCTCTTTTGATGATCCTTCTATCATGCCATTTCTTAACTTTTTCTTTAAAGAGTTTAGCATTTTCATAAGCTTCACTTCTCCATTCATCTAGAGAACTTAATTGCAACAACCTCTTATTACCGGCTAATTTAGGATCTTTATTTAGTTCTCTAACAGCCCAATAAGCTTTGTGCTCTAGTTCTAAAGGTAAATGACAAGCTTTTCCATAAACCATTTTATAAGGCGACATTCCCATAGGATTTTTATAAGCAGTTCTATAAGCCCATAACGCTTCTTTCAATTTGCTAGGCCAATTCTTTCTAGATTTATTAACAGCCTTACCCAAGATAGCTTTAATCTCTCTATTTGATAATTCTACTTGACCGCTAGTTTGAGGATGATAAGCGAAGCAATTCTATGATTAATACCATACTTAGCAAGAGTTTTTCTAAAACCTCCATGAATGAAATGAGAACCTCCATCAGTCATAATATATCTAGGTACTCCAAATCTAGGAAATATAATATCTACAAGCATTTTTATAGAGGTCTCACCATCAACACTTTTTGTAGGTATAGCTTCTACCCATTTAGTAACATAATCAACAATGACAAGTATATGAGTGTTACCGTTCAAGAAGGGAAAGGTCCCATGAAGTCGAATCCCCAACAATCGAATGGTTCAATAACAAGAGTATAATTCATAGGCATTTCATTGCGCCTAGAGATATTACCAACTCTTTGACATTCATCACAAGATAAAATAAATTTCCTTGCATCTTTGAAGAGTGTTGGCCAATAAAACCTGATTGTAGAACCTTTTGCGGTTCTATCTCCAGCGTGATGTCCTCCATAAACACTTCCATGACATTTATTCAATATCTCCTGTTGTTCATATTCAGGAACACATCTTCGCATAATACCATCCACTCCTTCTTTATATAAGTGTGGGTCATCCCAAAAATAATGCCTCAAGTCATAAAGAATTTCCTCCTTTGCTGAGCTGAAAAGGTTGGAGGCAAATACTTAAACAATAAAGTTAGCATAATCTGCATACCAAGGGCTCTCTCGCGAGCTCACCTTTATTACAGCCAATTGTTCATTTGGAAAACTATCATTAACAGAACAGGATCATAAGCAATATTTTCCAATCTAGACAAATTATCAAGCAACAGGATTATCAGACCTTTCCTATCTATAATGTAAATCAAATTCTTGCAAATGTACCCATCTAATAAGCCTTGGCTTAGCATCTTTCTTTGTCATAAGGTATCTAATTGCAGCATGATCTATGAATTGTAACTTTTGAATCAACAATATAAGGTCTAAACTTGTCAGAAGCAAAGACTACAGCTAAAAATTCTTTTTCACTTGTAGCATAATTTCTTTGAGCAGCATCAAGAGTCTTACTAGCATAATGAATAACATTTAATTTTTTATCTACTCGCTGTCCAAGAACAGCGCCTACAGAAAATCACTAGCATCACACATAATTTCAAAAGGCAAATTCCAATCAGGAGGTTCAACTGAGCAGAGTTAAGGCTTTCTTTAAAGTTTCAAAAGCTTCCTTACAATCATCATCAAAAACAAAAGGTACATCTTTTTGAAGAAGATTAGTAAGAGGCTTTGAAATTTTAGAGAAATCTTTAATAAATCTCCTATAAAACCCAGCATGACCAAGAACACTACGAATACCTTTAACATCCCTCGGATAGGGCATCTTCTCAATTGCTTCAACTTTAGCTCTATCAACTTCAATACCTTTCTCGGAAATTTTATGTCCCAATACAATTCCTTCATTAACCATAAAGTGGCATTTCTCCCAATTAAGAACAAGGTTAGTTTCTTCACATCTCTGCAAAACTTTATCGAGGTTTCGCAAGCAATTATCAAAAGAATTCCCATAGACAAAAAATCATCCATGAACACCTCTACAATACTTTCGCAAAAACCATGAAAATAGCAGACATGCATCTTTGAAAAGTAGCAGGAGCATTGCATAAACCAAAAGGCATACGCCTATAAGCATAAGTTCCATAAGGACAAGTAAAAGTCGCTTGATCTTTAGCTTTAACAGCAATTTGTGAAAACCCAGAATAACCATCAAGAAAGCAAAAATGAGTATTTTTAGACAACCTCTCTAACATTTGATCAATAAAGGGTAAAGGGTAATGATCTTTCTTAGTAACTTTATTAACTTTTCGAAAATCAATGCACATTCTATAACCTACAACTATTCTTTGAGGAATAAGCTCATCATTATCATTAGGCACAATAGTCATTCCTCCTTTCTTAGGAACACAATGCACAGACTAACCCATCTACTATCAGCAATAGGATATATAATACCAGCTTCAAGGAGTTTTAATACCTCGTTCCTTACCACTTCCTTCATCTTCGGAATTAGACGACGTTGATGTTCAACAACAGGCTTTGCATCTTCTTCCATATTAATAGCATGTTGGCAAATAGAAGGAGAAATCCCTTTCAAATCATCAAGAGTATAGCCAATAGCCCCTCTGTTTCTTCAATATTTCCAATAACCTTTCTTCCTCAATCTCGAAAGCTTAGAACTAATAATAACAGATATATTTTCTTATCATCAATATGAGCATATTTAAGATTATCGGGTAAAGGCTTTAGATCAAAAACAGGATCTTCCTTCGGTGGTGGTGTTGTACCCAAATCTTCCACCGGTAAATCATGCTTGAGAATAGGTTGGCGGAGAAAAATTTCCTCAAGCTCATCTCTTTCTTTCCTAAAAGCTTCACTTTCACTATTCTCCAAATGTTGCTGCAAAGGGTTATTAGGAACAAGAACAATAGATGCACACTGCTCCATTTTAAAATCATTACTAGGCAAGTCAACTTTATAAGGAGTTTTGGTAAATTTAGAAAAGTTAAATTCATAAGGTTTCAAAGAAATCTAGTCAAAATTTTCTCTTCTTACAATCTATAATAGCTCCACAAGTATTTAGAAAAGGTCTACCAAAAATGATAGGACAATAATCACTAGCAGCAGAACCAAGTACCAAAAAGTCAGCAGGATATTTAATCTTACCACATAGAACTTCCACATCTCGAACAATACCAATTGGAGAAATAGTTTCTCTATTAGCCAGATGAATAACCACATCAATATCTTCAAGTGCATAATCTCCGTGTAAAGTTCATAAGGTATAGCACTAACACTTGCACCAATATCACATAAACCATAATAGCAATGATCACCAATTCTAAGATAGCATAGGAACACTAACTTGTTTGGGTTTATTAGGATGTGAAACAATATTAGAAGCATCTTCACAGAAAATAATATGACCATCCTCCACATTCTCAGTCACAAGATCTTTAACTATTGCAACAGCAGGTTCATTTGTTCTTCAGGTTCTTTAGGTTTCTTTTCACTTTTATTAACCGCACTAGATATGACAGAGTACTCCTTCATTTTAGCAGGGAAAGGAGTTTTTTCAATATAAGCTTCAGGAATAACATTATCAACAGCTTCAATCACTACACATTTGTTTACAGATGAATCAATTTTATCTTTATACGGTTCATGATACTTATCAAAATTCTTCTTAGGCAGTTCATAATGAGAGGCAAAAGCTCTATAAAGATTTGCAACAACTTGGGAATCAAGACCATATGTAGCACTCATATTACGAAATTTATCAGTATCCATAAAAGCTTCAATGCATTTATAATCATAAATTATACCGATTCTCTATCTTTGTCATTCTCCCATCCTTCAGTATTTTCTTGGATCCGATCAAGAAGGTCCCTTTTAAACTCTTCATTCTTGCGTGTAAATGATCCAGAACAAGAAGTATCCAGCAAGGTCTTGTCTTGAAAAGAAAGTCTTGCATAGAAATTATCAATAATAACATTACTAGGAAGCTCATGAATGGGGCATTTGAGCATTAAAGACTTCAATCTCCCCCAAGCTTGGGCAATACTTTCTCCATCATGAGGCCAGAAATTATATATGCGGTTCCGATCTTTGTGAATTTCACTTGGAGGATAAAATTTGGAATAGAATAAAGGCACAATGTCCTCCCAATCAATAGAATCACCATTCTTCAACAATTTATACCAATGCTTTACCAGACAGCGATATAGTGAATAGTTTCTTCCTAACTTCATTCATAGAAATACCTGCACATTTGAATAAACCGCATAATTCATGCAAAAACAGAATGATCACCAGGATGGACAGTTCCATCCCCTTCATAGCGGTTATCCATAACACGTTCAATAATTTTTTAGGTATTTTATATGGTACTACTTCCTCACCTGGCGCTTCATCCACTACCGTTGCAGTAGTAGTAGATTTCCAAATAGAAATTGAAGAGAAGATCTCTCCATAATGATTATAGCAGCAGGCAGAAATAAAATCAGCACAAACAGTAAAGGTTTTCCTTACCAATTCCACTTACCAATAGCGCTTCACCCCCCAACGGCGCCGTAAAATAGTCTTGATGACCCACAAGTATAGGGGGTGTATCGTAGTATCTTCGATAAGTAAGAATGTCGATCCCAACGAGGAGCAAGGTGTTGACAAGCAGTTTCGATGAAGGTTTCACCGTAAATGCTCACGACAAGTATTCGTGGGGTTTTGATAAGATAAATAAAGTACAAGTAAATAAAATGCGAGAGAAATAATTGCAGCGAGTGGCCCAATCCTTTTTAGCACAAAGGACAAGCGGTTTGATTACTTATAATGACCAAACGTCCTGAGGACACACACGGATTTTAGTCTAGTGCTTTCGCTACATACAGCTGATTAATCTTCATTGTTTTGATAAGTGTTGTGTGGGTGAACCTATGCTAATGCACCGCCCTTCCTAGGACTAATACATACTTGTGATTATACCCCTTGCAAGCATCCGCAACTACAAGAAAGTAATTAAGATAAATCTAACCACAGCCTTAAACTTGAGATCCTGCGATCCCTCCCGCATCGATATACTAACGGGGGCTTAGGTTTCTGTCACTCCGGCAACCCCGCAATTAGCAACCGAATACAAGATGCACTCCCTAGGCCCATAAATGGTGAAGTGTCGTGTAGTCGACGTTCACACGACACCACTAGAAGAATGACACCACAACTTAAATATCATAACATTGAATATTACTCAACCATAATTCACTACTAGCATTTAGACTTCACCCATGTCCTCAAGAACTAAACGAACTACTCACGAGACATCATATGGAATACAATCAGAGGTGATATGATGATGAATAACAATCTGAACATGAACCTTGGTTCAATGGTTTCACTCAATAGCATCTACAACAAGTATAGAATAACACCGGGAGAGTTTCCCTATCAAACAATCAAGATCAAACCAAATCGTTACAGCGGTGACGAGGTGCGGTGGTGATGGCGGTGTAGATGGTGGAGACGATGGTGATGATGATGGAGATGATGTCCAGCATGACGATGGCGATGGCGTCGATTTCCCTCCGGGAGGGAATTTCGCGGATTCCCCGCCGGAGAGCTCTTTCTCTCGGTGCTCTCCGCCCCGCAGAGGCGGCTGTAACCCTTCGTGAGGATCCCTCTCTGGCTTAGGTTTTCGGGACGAAGGAGTACGCGAAGAAAAGGAGGCGAAAGGGCCGTGGGGCCCCTGAGCACAGTGGCGCGCAGGCCTTGCCGCGCCGCCCCGTGGTCTCTGGGCCCACAGTGGCTCTCTCCTCTTCCCCTTCTGGCTCCCTCCTCTGGAAAATAGGAATTTACGTGAAATTCCCTTCCACAGCTTGATCTTCCGAAATATTGCGTTCGACGGTGCTTTTTCCAAAGCAGAATCCGGCTCCGTGCTTGATCCTCCAATGATGATGAAACATGCAAAATAGATGGAATAACATAAGTATTGTGTCCCAATATGAAATATATCAATGAATAACAGCAAATTATGATACAAAATAGTGATGCAAATTGGACGTATCAAGTAGATGCACTAGGCAACACATTAAGAGCACGCTGCGACACAACAATAGTGCGAGCATCAGAAGGATATGCATCTTCACCATCAGTGTCATAGTCATCATTGTCTGGAGCATTTCATCATCATCTCCAGCCTCATACTCATTGTCCTCATTGATAAACATGACTTTGCGGTTAGGACAATCTCTCTTGAAGTGACCCTGCCACCACATGTATGGCAAAGCATATCACGATGCGTTGTAGACGCACTAGAACCACTCGTACTTGCAGCAGATTCGGACTTCTTTGCATTAGATACATTGGAGACCGGTTTGCTAGGCGGAGTAGAGTAAGGAGCAGCTGGCCGAAGGCGCTCGCGCTGTAGAGGGCGCGGGGGTGTAAACGCCCCAGCTCCCGTAGCACGTCCCTTAACCTTTGCTTCTTCAGCCAACTGTGCTTCTCTTGCATGATGTAACAATTGATTCATATTGGTGTAGGTGTAATGACGAACAATGCCTTTAACATCATACTTCATCCATTCAGAAAACGCTGCATTGTCATCTCTAGAGACTCACGGACACGACCACGCTGCATAAGCATCTCCATCTCCATGTAGTACTCATCAACAGTCTTCACACCTTGCCTCAATAGTGTTAGCTTATCAAATATATTCCGCATGTAATTTGTAGGCACAAAACGAGAAGTCATTGCCTCTTTCATAGCACGCCATGTACGGATAGGTTGTGCACCATCTTCATCGAGGTTACGAACCAAAGAATCCCACCAACGCAATGCATAACCATCAAATTCAGAAGACGCAAGCTTGATCTTCCTATCTTCAGAGTAGTGTGGATGTAGGCTCCATAATTTCTCAATCTTGAGCTCCCAAGTGAGGTATTCTTCAACATCAGCTCCTCCTCCAAACTTGGGTATGGAAAACTTAGGCTTACCCAATCCATCTTCTTCATCTTGTCCACGACCATTGCGGCCAAGTGGAACCCAGCCACGAGGACGATGACCACGAGGCGCACCACGAGCATTGTGTGCGTCATCTTCAAGCTCAGGATCGTCATCATCTTCTTGTTGTTGTTGTTGTAGTACAGTCAAGTTCTCAATAGCGAGACGCATATCCGCAATATTGCGCTGTATATCCGTCATTTGATCAGACAATCCAGTGACGGTGACATTAGTAGCATCCAGTGTGTTTGATCTCATCAACCGTACTCTTAAGCTCATCATCGTTAGTGCGGAATTCACGTCGCATCTCATTACGAAGAGCTTCATACTCCCTCCATGTGATGATATCTGCCGAATTCTTGTTCTCCTGGTTAACAATCTTATTATCACTAGCAGACATGATTAGTAGGTTAGTGCACTAAATCAAAAATATATGGTGGTACTCTCACAACTCACTCAAAACTGATAAGAAAAGGAAATCTTACCGTTCCAAAGTAAATTAGTATTGCTTACCACTTGTAGTAACAACTAGTGCACGGATGTAGCGAATATCAAGGGTATAAGAACAATCACACGACAAAGCATGGTATATGTGGGGCTGTAGGTAGGCTACCTATTTGCACCAATAACAAGCTCTAGCGCTGACCGTAGACAACCAAAGATACTCACACAAGGCGATATAATGGGGCAATGCAACTATATGGAGGAAAGGTTGCAATGCACAAGAGAGACGCTAGCAAAGCTCAACGAGACAAGCACAAGATTGCTCAACTACGGATGCAGTAAAGAAAACTTAGGCCTTTCACTTGATTTCAACTAGCACACACTTTTCTTTTTGTATTTTCTTTTTGTAACACACGCAGCTATGTAGCTCTTTTTTTTTTATAATTTATGACTCAACTCCTTGATAACACGGCCAACAAGATATGCAAAGCACCAAAACCCTAATGAGCAGCCTGTCGAGCGGTAAAACTAGTCTCTTTTGGGGAAGTTCCTAGTCACGTATATCGAAAGGCTGTGTCTATGGTTGGGAACAAGCACACTGTACGCTATGTGGACTCGGAGTAACAAAAAACTGACACTAGAAGATAAACTAGATGATAGAGAAAACACAAACCCTAACAATTCTACTAGAAGAATGATAAAGGTACGCAAAAACAACTACGAAAAGCAACTAAAACTCGAAATTAGTGCAATCTATGGCTATGGCAAACCCTAACCCTAATTTTTTTTGGCTTTTTCTCGATAGGAAAACACTCACAACTCAACTATGGGGTGGATTGTGGATGGCTTACCGAGGAAAACTGGAAATCTGATACCAAGATGATAAGGGGTGGCCCGATCTTCTCAGTAAGCAACGGTGGTGATGATGATCACGGTGATGGCAGCGGAGATACACGACGATGAAGTGGATGATAACTTGTATGACGCAACGAGATCTCTCGATTGGTCCTGTCGCCAATGCAACAGCTCTCAACCTGCAAGATATTCGCAACCCACACACTTGCGCACGTAGCCGCCGACCACGAAGCGGTAAGTTGCAACCGTCTAATTCCCAATGGAAACAGATCACACAAGACTTAAACAGATCTACACAATATCCAAGTAATATGGTGTAGGGAATTCATAGTTTTGCAGAGCAAACAACTAAGAACTAGGGTTTATCTTAAACGTGGTCTAAAGCAGCTAGGGTCGTCCAAGGCACTTATATAGGCGTCCGGACGAGTTCTGGTCGAAAATACAAGTATAACCGACCCTGCATAGATCTGGTCGAGACAGACTTGACATGTCCGGTCTGGGGTCCGGCCGATCGGGCTGTGGACCGGCCGGTCCGGGTTGTGGTCCGGTCAACCGGGCTGTGGACCGGGCTGTCCGGTCATGGTCCGGTCAACTGGGCTGTGGACCGGAAAACGCGAAGTTTCCGGTTTCCGTCCGCACGAGGGGCTTCCTCCGGTTGACGTCCGGTTTGCGACCGGTCGATCGGGCCAGGAACGGCTGGCCGGGTGGGGGCCCGACCGGGTTCTGGACCGCCTGACTTCTTCTTCTCCTCTCGCGCATGCCTCCCGCTCTCCCTCGCGCGTCCATGAGATATCTTCATGTCCAGCTCCATGTCCAGCTTCACGGCCATCTTGACGTCCGTCTTCATGTCCAGCTGCTCCTCTCCTCGTGCGATGCTCGTCTCCTCTTGATACCTGATGATACATAAGTAATAGGACTTAGGCAGTATAAAGTTCTCATCAATCAAAGTATCGTTTAGAAACAAGTTCACCTGTTGTTTAAGTAGCTTCGCACGAGCTCGTGTCATTGGTCCAATCCTGACTTCATTGGACTTGAGCTTCACAGCAGGTTCATCTTCAGTTGATAATGACGGAGGTAGTAGTGAGGTAGGGATGTCCTCATCAGTTATAATGTGCGCGGATTAACGACGGCGCGTATAACGAAGAGGCCGGCGATTGCTGTTCCGCGGCGGTTCGGCGCTCCATTGCGGCGGTTGCCACACCGGCGCGCGTTGTGAATTCGAGGCCGATCGAACCTAGGTCGCTGCCATGAGGGCCGTGGGGAAGCGAGCGGACGCTCCGCGCGACCGCCGAGCGTCCGCGGAGACGCAAACCTGACGCATATTTGGGCCAGGTTTGCGTCTCCGCGGACGGACCGGTCACTTTGCGTCGCCCCGCTGGAGGTGATGCCAGACGCATTTCCGGTCCGCGCGGACGCAAACGGTCGCTCAGCGTCTATTTGCGTCGCGCCGCTGGAGATGCCCTAACGCCACTATGACCTTCACGTCAAACAGCAACAGGTTATGTCCTCAAAACACACTTCCACTACATTTGTTCCGCCAATGAGAGGCTATAGGGACATAACCACCCAGCCAAACAAACTTTTTAGTTTCTCCGATTAATATTACTTGATGCTAATATAGATATATGTAGCTACATTTTAGTTGTAGATGTATTCATTTTAGCATTAAATTACATGGATCGAAGGGAGTATTAATTTTAACATATGAGCTTCTTTTTATCACAAACTGTAATTCAAATTTAATTCTAGCCGATTTCTTTGGCCTGTACCAATGTTTCCCGGGGTAACGGTATTTTCGGTTTTCGGAGAGATTTCTGATATTTCGGCCGAGAAAAAAAAGTACCTGGTAGGGATGACTTTACCCATCGGAGGAAAAAAACAAAAAAGGTTGCGCTCCCCGCGTCGCTCTCCTGGAGGTCGCCGCCAGACAAGCCCGCACGACGCCCTGAAAGGGGTGGCAGGGAACTCGCGCCTCCCGGCCTACCGAGCCGCATAAGCTTTTTTAATAATTATAACATACGAGCTTCTTTTATCAAAAAATGTAATTCAAATTCAATTCTTGCCGATTTTTTTCGCCCGTACCAATGTTTCTCGGGGGCAAATGTATTTTCAGTTTTCTGCGAGATTTCTCATATTTCGGCCGAGAAAAAAAAAATCCCTGGTAGGGAATGATGAGGGGAGGATATCTATTACTTCATCTATTACACCACCTCCATATACTGTGAAGTTTGGACCATTTTGCGTCGAAGTGCCTCCTAAAGATGAGGTGAAACCCAACTTTCGGACACCGCCAATGAAGCTTCGTTTTGGCCATGGAGTCGCGACCAGAAATACTTAGGTGTTCTATTTTTATTTCTGCGTTTCATGTTTTATTTTTCAGTTCGTGTTTATTGTTGTGAGTTGGTATTTGAGCCTGTCCAAATACACTTTTAGTTCAGCCATTTGGGCTTTAGTTGTGGCGTGGGGCATGTCCCACCCTAGTTACGTTGGAGTCACCCTATAAAGGGTTTTGGCAGCCGCCATATGTATCGGAGACTTGTTATTTTCGAGATAAAAGATACACCAGAAAAGTCCCAATGTTTGGGGGCGCATATCGTCGTGTTTGCTTGCAGATCTTGAAGGTCTGATGTGTTGCTATGCGTGGGATTTGATTCCGATCAGTTCCAACGTCTGAAGTTTTCTGGTTCTGCGATTGATCTTCGATTGATCGAATTACCTAGCTGCTGGTTATTTTGGTTCGCCGTGAAAGATTAGACCAAATCCTCTTTGGATCACATTGATCCTTATCATCTTGGTATCAGATTTGTCGGGTTTTTCACGGCGACTTCTTACTGAGGTTTATTATCTGTTGTGTCTCAGAGTCGCTGCCGACGGCAACCACAGCCAAAGCACCGGTGTTATTGTGCTTGTTTGTCCGGCTGAAGGCGTTGGAAATTTTCTTCCATCTGAACTTAGGTGGTGCTGTTTCTGTGTGGAGATCGGATCTGGTTCTTGTTTTTGGCTTTTGCAAAAGGAGCTGCCAAGGAAGGTACGATCAGATTATTGTTGTTCATTGCGTGGATCGATCTGGACTAGAAAGGAAAGAACGGGAAATCCAATCTTGATTTGGCATCCTACAAGCCAGCCCTTGGAGTCCGTATCAATTCTGGCTGCGTTTTGAATTGGTATTTCCCTGGACTGCTTTGAACCGTATGCTAGCCAGAGTTCCTGACGTGAGCTGTTTTTACCGAATTCGTCTACAAAGCCTGGACGTGAGATCTGTTTCGCGGCGAATTCCGGCAACGCGTGACTAGCTACAGTAAACGAGATTGATTTCCTCTCGTTTCTCCTGCTGTTTGCCCACGATGGTGAATTCTATTGATGGAGAAAATTCAGTAGCTGCTGGAGAGAAGAAAGATGAACTTGTACTGCCTGTTTTCACAGAAGATTTGGCTACTAATGTCCGGGCTGGTTTTGATAGCACATGTGAACTTATTCTTCGGAGTCATGCCGCGCTGACGGCGCAGATTACACAGCTAGCTACCCGGATTGATGTATTGGGTGATGCTCCTGCCCATGCACCCTTGCAGCCCCCTCCTGATGCATCACTTCGCGACGTGGTACAACGCTGCCCTGGTGATAATCATGATCGTCGCCTAGTGGCACCCGCTGATGATGGAGACCTCTACGATGATGCTCATTATATACAGCGACCGTTTGCTGCTCGGCCGGCTGGTGCCCTCCGTAAACAGCTGCCTGATCGTGATCGTTTTGGTCATGCTGCTTGTGTTCCACTTGATGATGGTGGTCTTGGACATATCAAATTGTCCATCCCTTCGTTCTCCGGTGACCGTGGACCTGAGGATTATTTGGAGTGGGAGATGCGGATGGATCAGATTTTTTCTTCCTACCATTACACCGAGGAGAGGCGACTCCAACTCGCTGCAGTTGAATTCACCGGTTATGTGTTGATTTGGTGGAATCAAATTCGGCGTATGCGTAATCGGCCAACATCGTGAAGAGGTATAAAAGATCTTATGCGACACCGCTTTGTTCATGAACACTATAAGAGAGACATTCACAATAAACTGCAGCAGCTCACTCAAGGTACTAAATCCGTGGATGAGTATTACAAAGAGATGGAGTTGCTGATGATACGTACTGGAACGAGAGAGGATGTGGAGGCCACAATGTCTCGGTTCTTGAATGAACTGAATTTTGAGGTGCATGACCGTGCGGAGATGGTTTATTATAATGATCTTTAGGATCTCGTGCACCAAGCTGAGCGTGCGGAGCAACAAATCAAACGACGCCAAGCTACATCCCCTGCAAATTCATGGCGCCGTTCCCATACCGAGGTTGCTAGTTCTAGTGTTCAGCCGGCACCTTCTACACGCTCCAATCATGTTTCTCAAAGTGACCCACCGAAATCCGGAGTATCCAAAGCTGCATCTAGTACACAGAGTCCACCGCAAATATTCAATGTTTTACTTGTAGAGGCCGAGGACACATGAGGCGTGATTGCCCTAATGCAAAACGGGTGATGCTCACACAAGATGGCTATATTTCTGCTAGTGATGACGAGAAGATTGATCCATCTAGTGAGGAGTTTGAGGAACATAACAACTTCGATGTATATCCTGATGATGTTGCCCCTAATTGCACTAACTTGATGGTGCAGTGTGTTATGGAAGATCGCATAGAAGGACAAGGGCAGCGCTGGAATATATTTCAGACCCAATGCACAGTGGCAGCTACACCAATATTGTTAGCAAGGGTTTGGTGGACTATCTTTCATTGCCTACATGGAAGCACCCGCAGCCACATTGTGTCGAGTGGTTGTATAATTCAGGGAAGCTCAAAGTTACACATAAGGTGCGCCTGAAATTTTCAGTAGGTAATTATGAAGATACGTGGTCTGCGATGTTTTGCCTATGGATGCATGTCACGTGCTTCTAGGACGACCGTGGCAATTTGATAAGGGTTCCACTCATGAAGGAAGATCCAATGTTTATTCCTTGTGGCATAAAGGGAAATGTCATGTGCTGCACCCTATGCTTGAGAAGGATATCAAAGTGGATGCATTTGCTGTGAAGATGAAGGTCCAAGACACTAAGCCGAAACCGAGGACGGTTTCCTCTCAAGTTGGGCGGGATGATGAGGGGAGGATATCTATTACTCCATCTATTACAACACCTCCATATACTGTGAAGTTTGGACCATTCTGCGTCGAAGTGCCTCCTAAAGATGATGTGAAACCCAACTTTCGGACACCGCCAATGAAGCTTCATTTTGGACATGGAGTTGCGACCAGAAATACTTAGGTGTTCTATTTTTATTTCTGAGTTTCATGTTTTATTTTTCGGTTTGTGTTTATTGTCGTGAGTTGGTATTTGGGCCTGTCCAAATACACTTTTAGTTCAGCCATTTGGGCTTTAGTTGTTGCGTGGGGCATGTCCCACCCTAGTTACGTTGGAGTCACCCTATAAAGGGTTTTGGCAGCCGCCATATGTATCCGAGACTTGTTATTTTCGAGATAAAAGATACACCAGAAAAGTCCCAATGTTTGGGGGCGCATATCGTCGTGTTTGCTTGCAGATCTTGAAGGTCTGATGTGTTCCTATGTGTGGGAGTTGATTCCGATCAGTTCCAACGTCTGAAGTTTTCTGGTTTTGCGATTGATCTTTATTTTGGTTCGCCGTGAAAGATTGGGCCAAAACCTCTTTGGATCACGTTGATCCTTATCAGGGAACAACCTCACCCATCGAAGGAAAAAAACGAAGAAGGCTGCGCTCCTCGCGTCGTTCTCCCGGAGGTGGCCGCCAGACAAGCCCGCTGTCCACCCACCGCCGCTACCCTCTCCCCATTCAATGGCGCACCGCCGACAGCCCCCAAAAAGATGGCCAAAAGAGCGGCCAAGAAGCCGTCGGGCAATGAGATGAAAGGGGCGAAAGCGCCCTTCGCGAAGCCGCGGAAAGCGCTGGCTCCGAAGAAGAAGCCGGAAGGCTAGACCGATGATCAATGGCATCAAGATTGTCTGCGCCGGAAGATGGCTACAGCAGAGCGGAAAGGACGGAGGGCGGCGCAGCAGGAGAAGAAGGCTCTAGCGGAGCACGCGCACCAGCACATAATGGCCGGGTGTATTGTTGCCACCAACGCGAGCCCATGGAGTACGTCGGTGCCGGCGTACGTTCCGGGAGCGATCTCTCCGTCGACATCCGCCTTCTACAATGACGCCGCCTCCGCCACTCCCCGGCGACGCCTAACTTGTCGCCCCACTACCAAGATGCGTTGCGCATGGCGCTTCAACCTCAACAACCTCTTCTACTCCCTGGCGTACGAGCAAGCGCCTCAGCGAGCTCCCTCTTCCGGGGGCCGTGGAGGCGTACCGAGGCCGGGGTCGTGGTGGCTGAGGAGGAGGAGGAGGAGGAGGGGGAGGAGGAGGAGGAGGAGGAGGAGGAGGAGGAGGAGGAGGAGGAAGAGGAGGGGGTGGAGGACGACGAGCGAGGAGGGCACGGCGGAAGAGGAGGCCGTCGTGCATGATCTCGTGGAGGTAAACGCGGACGGCGTGAGGACGAAGAAGAAGGCGTCGGGCACATGAGGCCCGAAGTGGACGGTTCTGAAGGATCTATGTCTGTGCGAGTCGTGGGCGACAGTGAGCCATGACTCCATCATCGGTGCTAACCAACAATACAGGAAATATTGGGCGAGGATCAAGGCCGAGTTCGATGAGCCCAAGCTCATCAACAACGACTACAACAAAGTGACAATGAAGAGGAGCCAAAAGGCAATGTCGACGTGATGGGCGATCATCCAGGCATCGGTGAACATGTTCCATGGGTACCATCACGACTTAGAGACCAGAGGCGACAGCGGCGCCGACATCAGCCAACTGGTACGACTCTTTCTTACATAATCTGTAACACCTACATTGTGTTCGATGAAATGATTGCGCTTCCTTTGGTTAATTTGACAAGGTCATGCATATGTACCGGAAGAACTCGGACGGTCACAAGTCTTTCACGCTGACGCATTGTTATAGCAATCTTAAAAAGAACCACAATGGCAGTTGACGCGCCTGTCGTTGTCCAAGGGGAAAGACGCCATTGATCTTGATGCGCCGCGGGCAACGTCGGGTGTGGCGTCCTATCGGGCAACAAGGCCACCTGGCCGATGATGCGTCTGCCCGAGAAGACGCAGCGCCGATCAAATGCCTCGCGACGCCTCCTCGACCTTTCTCTCCCGCGACAAAAGGGCCGACGAAAGGTGGGTGGAGCTGCTCAAGAGGCAAGAGGAGAAGTTGGAGCTCAAGAAACGCAGGGACGACATGTCCGCCGAGAGCGTCGACAGAGGGAATGTCTCCTGACGCGGGCGGCGCACAACTTCTTCAAAGGCCAGATCCTTGACGACATCGAAGCCAAAATGGCGGCGCCCGAGGCGCGCCTGAGGCAGCGGCAAACCCCAACCTCCGGCAGACGCCACGCAAAGATTCGCGCTACACCTGCGCCTATCACGACGCCACGACGGAGCGATGGAGCATGCACACCACCGGCATATTCGACGAAGTCCATCGCGGATCGACGGGCCTACGCCGATAGATGCGTCGCTTCGGCTTCAACCCCTTCTTCTAATTTAGCATGCACCACCGCTTTGTAATATGATCGCGCATCAAGTTCTTTGATCGCCGCTACTCTGATCGCGACGATTCGACGGGAACGATCTCTTTTGAATGCAAACTATTTGAATTTCTGATGGGGGTGTCAACACCCGGATTTTTAAGTCCAGATGCCTATTATGTCATTCATCGCAATCCCAGGAATATTGTTGTTGCGAGGCATAATAGTTAAGTATCACAGTCATCATTCATTACAAACCATATTGTCTTACAAATTGAATCACATGATCCATATTACATAAATAGTTGATCTATTGATCAACGAACAAACACAAGTTCATAGCGAAAGCGTAAGATAAATGGACTCTCTAGTCCACATGCCAACGCTTGACGCCAGAAGACTCCTAGTTGTCGAGCGCCCTGCCAATTCCTCCTGGTAGCGTGTTCGTTTTCATACTCCTCGCCATTTGAATAGCCAGGGATAAAGCCGTGAGTACTTTAAGTACTCGCAAACTAATACTAGTGTAAGTGCTAGCAATTCTAGTAAGGGGTGCTAAGCTCTAGTTTATTTGCATAAAGCCAATTTTAGTTCACAAGTATTTGACAGAAGACTTATTCATGTGCTAACTAACTCAAGTGGGAACATTAATGTCATTCCCACAACTCTGTTGTGATTCAAAACAAGTCACCAGTTCACCATTCACCTTATCAACCTTTTCAAGATTCTAACACTGGAAATTGTATGGCCTTTCCAACTGTCCGTAACCGTGGACACGGCTATTCGAATAGGTTTACACTCTGCAGAGGTTGCACACTTGTGCCACAACATTTGATTTCATCCGTCGGGATAACCTCGAATCATCGTAACACAGTACGCGGATCATCAACCATAACCTTTCATTTACAAACCCTAGTATGAGCACCTCTCCCATGAGCTTGGCCTCCCAGTGAAGACCAACTGTCAACCTGGGAACTGCACAGGGCTTGGTCATACAATTCACCTCAATTCCCATCATTTCTAAATAACGGAGGCAGCCTCGGCATAACCCATATGATGTGTGTTCAGAGGGAACCCATACTAAGATACATAAATTTCGAGTTAAGCCCTTACCCATAATCAGGTATTGTGGGGGTACTCAAGAATTGGAAAGGTATCGCATCCAAACCAATATCAGTTTTTAATCAAAATCACTATCTTCTCTTGGTCATATTCACCTTCAAACTTCATTCAATGGAATGCATCATCGTTCCAAAGTTTCAATTTTACTTCAATTCACAATGTTCCCATCTAGAGTAGTCAGGTTTTAATATTAGCACTAGCATCTAATCATGAGGGGTGCTAACTACTTGTAATGCTAGTTAGGCTAAGTTTGATACTCTTGTAGTATTCTAGACTTAGTGAATCATGAATCAAAAAGTACTTTGATGAAACCAAAGCAATAAAGCTTGTAGGTAAAGGCTTGTAGTAAAACTTGGGATGACACATGAAGCATAAGAAAAGATGATTGTGCCTTGCTCTTGATAGAGCTTTGCACTTTGCAAGAATATTAGCTTGCCTTGGTAGTGGTCAAAGTTCTCCTCTTCCTCCTCTTGGTAGCAACCTTCCTCTTCCTGGTATTCTCCGGTACTAGCGTCTAAATTTGAATACGAGGTATAATCACTCAACAGATCAAGAGCTATACTAAGCACACACATAAATCACACAAACTATTCTAGTACTAACACATTGCCATTACGTTGGGTGATATTGGTTTGTTCTTAAGAAAAATAATTTCCGCTCATTATATATGTAAATGATAGTTTCCTTTTAACTCTTGAGGAATAATTTCCTCTCATTGAATCTTCTTAAGATTTAATTTCTCAAACAATCCTACATGAATTTAGGTTGACCTAAGTCAACCCTTCATCATCATTATTTGAAAAAATAATTTAAATGAGGTAGAGCACCTCATACCATTTAATAATTCTACAAATAATTTAAATCTCCAAGTATTTCATATAAGAGTGTTTGACCAGGGTGCAAACATCACATGAATTCACTTGGGACAAGATTTAAATGAAGTAAAATACTTCATATGATTGGCATAATAGTTTTGGACAATATCACTTAAATAAACTAGCCATATTGTCCATTAATTAAACTAGGGCATGATCATTCAAAGTGACCACACCATTTTCTTGCAGAAACAATTAGTGTAAGTCAAATGTGAGCTACTGGAGTTGGAATTAACTAAATATCTATTTTGGTTGATTTTCAATAATTATTTGAATATGAAAAAGTCCATGCCTTGTTCTTTTTATCATTTTATTTCTACAACAGATCTTGAGATGGGACCAGTGGCATGTTGTAGAGCTTTTCAGTAGCTTTCCAAAAATATAAAGTTTGCTAAATTTGACCAAGCCAAACAGATTCTATTTAATTTCAAAGTTGGGTCCAGTATTGAATTTGAACTAAATCATTTAAACTAAAATTGAATTAAAGGGCCGGCGGGAAACACAGTTGGGCCTAATTGAATTAAAACGGCCCAAGGCCAGCCCACCACGCGTCCACGCACGCGCGGGCTGCCTGACAGGGGGCTCCACCCGTCAGCCTCTATTTAACGGCGAAGCGGTACGGGACGATGCAGGGCGTTGGATTACAAAGTGATCCAACGGCTCACGCTCGTCGTCGTCGACGACGAGAGAGAAGCTCTCCGGCGGCTCAGGTAGGGGGTCGGAGGGCTAACCGGTGGTCCAGCGAGCGGCGGTGGTCGAGGCGAGGTTGTCGAGGACGAGGAAGAAGCCTAGGCAGTGGCGCAGCTCGAGGAGGCTCCGCCGACGTCGATTTCACTAGAGCTTCCGCGGCCCGATCGATCGATTGAGCTGCTCCGGCGACGATTGGTGGTGTGGCGTGGTCGTGGAGAGTCAGGGATGGGAGGAGAAGGTGGTGGTGTGCTCAATGGCGTCCAAGGAACGCCCTATTTATAGAGGAGCTTGGGTGCTGCGGGGCAGTGGTGGTGGCGACATGCGCGCGGCGTCTCCGGCGAGCTAGAGGGCTAGGCAGTGACGCGGTGGTGTTCTACACGTCCAGGCGGTCCTTCTGGTGGCGACAGCGGGGTCGGGCGGCGTCTGGTTGGGCCGCGTTGCTTCCGTGTCCTGCGCGTCCCGCGCGGCAGGGTTTCCCTTCTCCGGCGACGGCGGGCACCGGTCGTGGTCGCGCGCGTGTCTGGCGGTGTCGCGGTGGCATGGTGAGGCTCGACGAGCAGCGATAGGGTCCAGGGCGTGCGACGCGTGGCCAGAGGGTGTCCGTGGCGCGCGCGTGTGCGACGTCCACGGCATGTCGATGCCGTTCTGGACGCGTGCGTTCCAATCGGCGGTCGTCGTTCACCTCGACAGTGGCGTGGCTAGGGAGGTCTAGGGAGGTGTGGTGGCGCTCTGTGGTGCCATGGCCAAGGTTGGGGAGGAATGAGGAGAGGGGGAGCACGGCATGGTGGCGACATGGCCGGCATGGCCATGTCTTTGCTTGATAGCTTCCCCTCCTAGGGTTGCTATGCTGGTGGAGAGAAGAGAGGGGACCAGGGGACAGGTAGGGTGGAGATGGGGCAGTAGGGTTGGGCCAACACTATTCAAAATAGTGTTTTGAGTTTGTTAACTATTTGAACTTTGCAAATTTTGCCCAAATTTGAATGGGTTCATCTGGTTACAAAATTTGAAAGTGCTGAGTTTAGTTGAGTTGTAAATGACCAGAGACAACTATGGGTGGTGGTGGAATTTTAAAAATCAAAGGATAGCCAAAATTGACAAAGTGAGATTGTTCCCCATATTAAAAAGTCTCCACTTTGCATGAGCCTAGAATTTGATCCAAGAGGATTTTGGCATGGTGGTCTTTACCAAAGTTGTTCACCTTGATGTGATCTTGGATGACATGCAAAGAATTGGGAAAGTTTGGTTTAAAAATCTGGAGATACATGCTCAAAGTAGTGACCAGAATATAATTGGCAGATTTGACCATCATCATATGTGATCACCATTTGAGTTGGAATTTGATTTGATTGGTGTTTCAATGATTCCCAAAGTAATAAGTGTTTAGTAATGTAATACAACTAATGGTGAAGACCAAAATGGTCTAGGGTCAAGATTTATAAAAATGGCCTAAACCATATGTGAGGGTTTTTAGGTTTTTCTCATTTTTTCTTTCTCTTCTTTTGATTTATTTGGTTGGTGAATGTTCACTTGATCACCTTAAGGTTTTAGGGTTTAGCACATACACAATATAACAACCATCATGGCATATCACTCAAATGCACAAGTCCTATGCATGGCACTATATGCAAATAAAAGTTTTTGTTGGCTCCAGAATTTTGAATCTCTAGAATTCTTCTAATTTTCTTTATTGAAATTTTGGGATGTTACAAACCCTTCCCCTTACAAAAGATCTCGTCCGAGATCTAAAAGAAAATTAGGTACTAAAGATCTGGGTATTCTTTCTTCATATCTTCCTCCCGCTCCCAAGTGGCTTCTGTCTTCGTGATGGTTACTCCAATCGTATCTTCGTAAACTTGATACTTGGGTGCGGTGGTCCGGTAAGCTTCTCCAGATGCGAACTGGTACTTCACGTATGTCAAGTCCGTGTTGATATCCACCGATCGGTGATCGATGTTCTTGAACACCTCGGTCTTCCTGGGACTTCTAGGCACTTCCTAGGGTGAGATGTGGAACACGTTGTTTTCTTCTGGTAGCTTGATACGTCTCCAACGTATCTATAATTTTTGATGTTCCATGCTTGTTTTATGACATACCTACATGTTTTGTTCACACTTTATATCGTTTTGATGCGTTTTCTAACTAACCTATTGACGAGATGCCATGCCGTCTCGTTTTCGCTATTTTTTGTTTTAAATCCTAGTAAGGAAATATTCTTGGAATCTGGACGAAATCAACGCCAAGCACCCTATTTTCACCTAAGCTCCCAACCCGAGAGCCGCTGTGGAGAGCCACAGCCCACCACACATGGTGGCGGCGCGTGGGGGCGCCCGTTGTCCGTCCCCACCAGGGCCCTCCGAGGCTCCCCTTTCGCTATATAAGCTCCCCGACCTAAAACCCGGACTAAGCCACTTGCACGCGAAACCTTCCGTGAGCCGCCGCCATCGCGAAGCCAAGATCCTGGGGGACAGAGTCTCGCCCGCACGCGCCGGACTCCGGGAAGTGCCTCTAAGTCTTCTCCATCGACACCGCTGCCATCTCCACCGCCATCTTCATCACCGCCGCTCCTCCCATGAGGAGTGGGTAGTTCTCCATCGAGGCTAAGGGCTGACCGGTAGCTATGTGGTTAATCTTCTCTATGTACTTCAATACACATCTCATGACCTGCCTCACATGATTGAGATTCATATGATGATGCTTGTAATCTAGATGTCATTATGCTAGTCAAGTGGATTTTACTTATGATCTCCTGAGACTCCTTGTCCCACGTGTGTAAAGGTGACAGCGGTGTGAACCGTGTGGGTCTCTTAGGCTATATTTCACAGAATACTTATTCACTGTTATGGATAGCATACTGAAGTGCTTATTTATATCCCTTTATGATTGCAATGTGTTTTGTATAACTATTTATCTATGTGCTACTCATGTGATGTTATTAAAGTAGTCTATTCCTCCTGCATGGTGTAATGGTGATAGTGTGTGCATCGTGTGGTTCTTGTCGTAGATTATGATCATAATCTCTTGTAGGTTATGGAGTTAATTATCGCTATGATAGTATTGATGTGATTTATTCCCCCTTCATAGTGTAAAGGTGACAAAGGTGTATGCTATGTTAGTACTCGGTCTAAATTGCAAAGATCTATTATGCTCTAAGGTTACTTAAACATGAATATCGAATGTTGTGGAGCTTGTTAACTCCGGCATTGAGGGTTCGTGTAATCCTACGCAACGAATGGTGTTCATTATCAAACAAGAGTATATGTAGCACAAGGAAGAGAACTTATTAATTATGTAATCAATGTTGAGAGTGTCCACAGTGAAAGTATGATCCCTAGGCCTTGTTTCCACCACAAAGAATTGCTTCCCACGCCAAAGAAAGCCATTTTCTCGCGCCGCTGTTTACTCGTTTTTACGCATCTCTTACTTTCTCAATATTACCACCATCTATACCACCTGTGTTTTACTATCTCTTCGTCGAACTAGTGCACCTATACATCCGACAAGTGTATTAGGTGTGCTTGGGGACACAAGAGACTTCTTGTATCGTGGTTGGGGTTGCTTGAGAGGGATATCTTTGACCTCTTCCTCCCCGAGTTCGATAAACCTTGGGTGATCCACTTAAGGGAAAACTTGCTGCTGTTCTACAAACCTCTGCTCTTGAGGGCCCAACACTGTCTACAAGAATAGAAGCACCCGTAGACATCATAGCTCCAATATAAGATACTTCACCCGCCGCTGAGAACTTTGAAGGGTCCCATAACGGGTGCAAGCTTCATCCGGAATCTCTGCATTCCTTTAAGGGGTGACACCTTGAGATAGACAAAATCTCCGATCTCGAAGGTCATCTCTGCCTCTCTTGCTCTGCGTAATCTTCTGTCTTGACTGAGCAGTCTTGAGGCACTCTCGGATCTTGTGTACTTTCTCTTCGGCTTCTCGAAGAAAATCTGGTCCAAAGACTTGGCTTTCTCCGACTTCAGACCAATTCGGAGGGGTACGGCACTTCCTTCCGTACAAGGCTTCAAAGGGGGCCATTTGTAAGCTGACTTGGTAACTGTTGTTGTATGAAAATTCTGCGTAAGGTAAACAGTCTTCCCACTTAGATCCATATTCCAGCACACAGGCTCTCAACTTATCTTCTAGTATCTGTTGACTCTTTCCACCGTCCATCGGCCCCATGTGATAGGCAAGTGCTGAAATTCAGCCGGGTTCCGAGTCCTTGATGTACTTTCTGCATAATCTTGAGGTGAATTGTGATCCTCTATCTCACACTATCGACTTCGGGGTTCCGTGTGGCTACTATTCTCGAGATACAACCAGCAACTTTTGGGCCTTGATGTAGTTTTTACGGGGATGAAATGGGCTACCTTGGTCATATCGACAACTACCCATATTGAATCATTTCCTTTGCCGGATTTGGGCAGTCTGATAAAGTCCATTCTACCGAATCCCACTTCCATCTGGAATCGCAGTGGTCAGCAATCCGCGGTCGCTGATGTTCTGCCTTGACTCTGATGCATGTCACACTTGATGATGTAGCTTCCAATTTCCCTCTTCATTCCATGCCACCAAAATTGTCCTTCAAGTCTTGGTACATCTTGGTACCTCCGGGTGGATAGAATAAAGGGTATCATGGGCTTCCCGCACAACTTGCTTCAACTCGAGTCCGATGGTACGCACTGTGTCCGTTGTACCAAAGAACTCCTTTCATCTACAGGGAATCCCTAAGTCTAAGCCGCTATTTGGCTCTTGATTCCACACTGCTGGCATTTCCCCTTCTGGCTTCTTTGATCCGACTCAATCAAGGTGGGCTGAAGCTCTGTGCTGGCTAGAATCCTTCACTAACTAGTTCCATTCTAATCGAAAAAACTGTGGTGTAGGCTGTTTTAGACGTTATCATGGAATTCAACCGACAGTAAGTCTACTGTGGCATCCGCTACTACATTGGCCTTGCCGGGTGGTAATGGATTTCCATGTCATAATCCTTTATTAACTCTAACCATCTTCTCTCGCCTCATGTTTAGTTCCTTCGTGAAAATGTTCTTCGTGCTCTTGTGATCTCGAATAGATCTCACATCGGTTACCCATGAGGTAATGACGCCATACTTTCAAAGGCTAAAACTACGGCGCAAGCTCGAGGTCATGGGTTGGGTAATTCTGCTCATGTTGCTTCGGCGTTGAGCAGATAGATATCACCTTGCCTTCGCATCAACACACATCCAAGACCAATCTTCGATGCATCACAGTAGATGTCGAATGGTTGGTGATATCCGCATGATCAGATTGGGCTGTGGTCAGTCTGGTGTCCAGTTTCTTCACATTTGTCGCCCATTCAAACTTCTTGTCCTTCTTTGCAGTTGAGTCATTGGTCGGGCGATGCTGGAAAATCCTTCAACAAACCTACGTAGTATCCGGCCAATCGAAAGGCACGGACTTACCTGGGGGGTTGGGGCTTTCATTCTTCAACTGTTTGATCTTGGCGGGATCTACGGCTATTCCTCCCTGCAGAAATATGTCCCATGAATCCTACTTCCTTCAACCAAAACTCGCACTTGTTCAACTTGGCATACAACTTGTGTTGTCTAAGGGTTTCTAGGATGATTTCCAAATGTTGCTCATGTTCCTCTTCGGTTTTGGAGTAGATGAGGATGTCATCGATGAAAACAACAACAAACTTATCCAAAAAGTTCATGAAGATCTTATTCGTGAGGTTCATGAAGTAGGCTGGGGCATTGGTTAATCCAAACGATATGACGTTGTACTCATACAACCCATATCCGGTGGTGAAAGCAGTTTTGGGATATCCGCTAATGGATCTTCACTGATGATAACAGTCCTAAGATCAATCTTAGAGAACACAGTGGCACCCAACTGGTCAAACAGGTCTTCTATCTTTTGGCAAGGGTATTTGTTTTTGATGGTGACATCATTAAGCTTACGATAATCCGTACATAAACGATGGCAACCGTTTTTCTTATCCACAAACAAAACTGGGACTTGCTAAATGACTTGGTCTGACACCTTTGCAATAGCTCATCCGGCTGCTTCTTCCGCCCACTAATCCTCTGGTTCATGCCATAGGCTCTCACAGTAGGTCCCTGCCTGTGGATTAACACGATGATAAACTCGATATCCCGATCCGGGGCATACGGGTAGACCTCAGAAAACACATCGCAAGTCTGCAGACGACTCTGATCTGATCCAGAGTTGGTTTGGCTACACTTTGGGTTGCAGGTACATTTTCTGGTAATCTTTCAGATACATGCTCTACTAGGATACCGGTGTTGCTAGTCATGGTGATGGCTTTTTGGCACAATGTCAATCAATCCATGGTGTTTGGACATCCAATCCATTCCTAGTACAACTTCCAAACCTTTGGTTCTAATAATCAGATTGGCTAAAAATCTACTTCATGGATTCTGATGGCATTTCAAAATTTTCTGGCTTTGGTGGTCGATCCGGAATTTGAACTATCATAACATGCTTCAAACCGATGGGTTGAATTTTACTTGTGGATGCAAAATCTTCGTGACAAATGAATGAGATGCCCCCGAATCAAACAACACTCGGGCAGGTACTGAGCAGGAAACATACCCAAGACAACATCCGGTGCTCATGCTTCTTCAGCATTCATGTGGAAGAGACTACTACGGTTATTGGGGTTGTTGTGGTAACTTTCTTGCCGGTGAGACACTTCATGCTCGCCTGTTATGGTGTGCTGTTGCTCCAAGCTTGGCGAGTCTCTTGGGGCACTGAGTAGTGTCCCACTACACCACACTCATAACAAGTGATGGTGGCCTTGTCCTTGGTTGCACGGGGATGGCGCTTCCAGTTCGGGGCGGTGTTGGTGTTGTTGTTGTTGGGGGCTCTGGGCGGAGCGCGGTTGAATTAGTTGTTGTTGCTGTGGGTGGCCTCCGTCTGGTTTCCTCCACCCGGTTCCGATAACCCCGTGAAGTCCGTGATCCTGGGCTTGCTGTTGTTTCTGAGTGAAACCTCCACTTGAGCTGGGGCGATACTTTGGGGCGTTGCTGGGCCCACTCTGGTGCATCATTCGGCGTTTGTGGTTCTCATTGGCTTGATTCAGCTTCCCTTCCATCTGGATGGCAGAATCCACTAGGGCTTCAAGGTCGGCGAAGGGAATGTTGACGAGGAGTCCGATCTCATCATGCAGTCCGCTCGGAATATCTCCCGCCTCTTCTGGTGGTGTCGGTCTGGGGGCGACCTTGACAGAGTAAGGAATTGTCGCGGTATTCACCATCGTCATCCGCCTTGCTTGAGTTCCCGGAACTCATCCTCATCTTCTTGATAAGACCCGGGCACATGGTACTTGCTGAACTTGAGTTGAAATCTGCCCAAGTCATGACTTGACCTCCGTTCATGGCACGGTGCTTGGTCCACCAAGCTCTTGCCGGTCCTGCTAAGTAGTGCGTGGCAAACACTTCTCATTGGCCTCTACTCCAGCTACTTCTAGGTTGTTCTCCATGGTCTGCACCAATCACTACAGCTGCTCTTCGCCTTGGGAAGACAGGTGGTTGGTGTTCGAAGTTCTTGAGCTTTGACCTAGGGGATCATGGTTGCCATGGCCATAATTTTTGTTGGCCAGCTGCCGTAGTGCTGCTATGTTGGCTTGACGTTCAGCTCGTCAGTCTCCCCTGCCATCAGGGTTTGCAGTAGTTGCATCATTGCATCTGGGTTCGCGTTGCGATTTGGACGAGCCATCTGAACATGTATACAGATAATGAGATAAGAGGGAATTTTCTATGGCTTGTTTGGGTGAGTTTGAAAATATGGAAAACTTGAAATCTTTCATGATAACACACAAACATTAATTCATTCATTCATCACATATTACAAACTAACACACCCATGGTTTTAAGAACCATTCTTCTCATGCTACGATACAAAGGATGGGATACAACTCACACCTACATAAGTGATCTAGTGCAACTACTCCTCAACATCGACATCCACATCGATGGGGATGATCCCATCCTCTGCGGCCTCCAGGAACTCGTAGTCCTCCTCCTCGGTGAACTCGTCCTCCTCAAAGTCGTCGTCGTTATCAGAAGGCTCCTCCTCCCGAAGGTCGATGCCTTCATCGTCATCCTCCATCTCTCTCACCTGGTCCTCTGGGCCTTGACAGTGATCTCCAAGGCTGCTATCTTGGCGCGAAGGCGCACGATGGTAGCATCCTTCTTGGCACGCTGCAAGCGGAGTGACTTGCGGTCGTGGTTCAGCATCTTGATGGCATCGGCGTGCTGCGCCAAGGCCATGTGAGTCTGGTTGGCGTAACCACGGGAGTTATCTAGCTCCTTCTGAGTCTGGAACAGCATGTAGTCCGGATGGTCCACATGGTGCCTCAGCTCGGGTGCATCTCAGCTCCATGGGTGCGCCAAAAGAGTCACGCCTTGCATGGTTAGCAAAGCGAGACAGGAGTATCGCCATCACGTCGTCCGCACAGACGTGCAAGTGCTTCCCGAAGAGCACGAGTGAGTCCGTCCATCCAGCTTTGCTTTCCCCGAAGGAGAAGAGGATCCTCTCAGAAGTAGGAGGCTCCACCTGCCCCTCAAGTCAGCGGTGATAACCCACTGAAGCTCCCCTCCGTGCTGGTCGTTGACCTCGACTCCGCGAAACTCGGGGTGGGGGCGCCCAAGGAAATCCGACAGGGCGTCAAGGTCCCTCTCGAAGATCAAGTCTCCGCCGTTCCCGAGCTGGTAAAACTTCACGTTGGTCGGCTCCATCTGAAAGTGAATTGGAGGAGCAAGTTAGAGAGTGAACAAGTGTGGCAAAATTTTAAGTATATTTATATGGAAGAGCATGACATATCATTTTGAACAGATATCAAAGAAAAGAGTGTGTATAAATTTTTGCAAGTAGTCACTTTATTTGTTTTTGTGAAACTAAATTTTTCATAACACCCATTCTAAACTAGGGTCTCCTAAGGTCAAACAATGGCTCTGATACCAACTTGTCAACACCGATTTTTAAGTCCAGATGCCTATTATGTCATTCATCGCAATCCCAGGAATATTGTTGTTGCGAGGCATAATAGTTGTATCACAGTCATCATTCATTACAAACCATATTGTCTTACAAATTGAATCACATGATCCATATTACACAAATAGTTGATCTATTGATCAACGAACAAACACAAGTTCATAGCGGAAGCGTAAAGATAAATGGACTCTCTAGTCCACGGGCCAACGCTTGACGTCGAAGACTCCTAGGCGTCCTAATGTTCCTCTCCTTGGTAGTTCTGTTCGTCTCTTCATAGTCTGCCATTTGAATAGCCAGGGACAAAGCCGTGATTACTTTAAGTACTCGCAAACTAATACTAGTGGTAGCAATTATAGTAAGGGGTGCTAAGCTCTAGTTTATTTGCATAAAGACAATTTTAGTTCACAAGTATTTGACAAGACTTATTCATAACTAACTCAAGTGGGAACATTAGTGTCATTCCCACAACTCTGTTGTGATTCAAAACAAGTCACCAATTCACCATTCACCTTATCAACCTTTTCAAGATTCTAACACTGGAAATTGTTTGGCCTTTCCAACTGTCCGTAACCGAGGACACGGCTATTCGAATAGGTTTACACTCTGCAGAGGTTGCACACTTGTGCCACAACATTTGATTTCATCCGTCGGGATAACCCCGAATCATCGTAACACAGCACGCGGATCATCAACCATAACTTTTTCATTTACAAACCCTAGTATGAGCACCTCTCCCCATGAGCTTGGCCTTCCAATGAAGACAAACCGTCAACCTAGGAACTGCACAGGGCTTGGCCGTAGAATTCACCTCAATTCACATCATTTCTCAACAACGGAGGCAGCATCGGCATAACCCCTATGATGTGTGTTCAGAGGGAACCCATACTAAGATATATAAATTTCGAGTTAAGCCCTTACCCATAATCAGGTATTGTGGTGGTACTCAAGAATTGGAAGGGTGTCGCATCCAAACCAATATCAGTTTTTAATCAAAAATCACTATCTTCTCTTGGTCATATTCACCTTCAAACTTCATTCAATGGAATGCATCATCATTCCAAAGTTTCAATTTTACTTCAATTCACAATGTTCCCATCTAGAGTAGTCAGGTTTTAATATTAGCACTAGCATCTAGTCATGAGGGGTGCTAACTACTTGTAATGCTAGTTAGGCTAAGTTTGATACTCTTGTAGTATTCTAGACTTAGTGAATCATGAATCAAAAAGTACTTTGATGAAACCAAAGCAATAAAGCTTGTAGGTAAAGGCTTGTAGTAAAACTTGGGATGACTCATGAAGCATAAGAAAAGATGAGTGTGCCTTGCTCTTGATAGAGCTTTGCACTTTGCAAGAATATTAGCTTGCCTTGGTAGTGGTCAAAGTTCTCCTCTTCCTCCTCTTGGTAGCAACCTTCCTCTTCCTGGTATTCTCCGGTACTAGCGTCTAAATTTGAATACGAGGTATAATCACTCAACAGATCAAGAGCTATACTAAGCACACACATAAATCACACAAACTATTCTAGTACTAACACATTGCCATTACGTTGGGTGATATTGGTTTGTTCTTAAGAAAAATAATTTCCGCTCATTATATATGTAAATGATAGTTTTTTTTAACTCTTGAGGAATAAATTCCTCTCATTGAATCTTCTTAAGATTTAATTTCTCAAACAATCTGTTGACGTCAGAAACCCACCGGCGGGCAGTGACTGGCCAACACCGTAGAGCCGGGAACAACTAGGGCTGCGGCTGGCCCAGTCCCTTAGAGCGACGGCCCGCAAAGCCTCCTGGTCGCGCGCCGATGCAAATTGGGCGTGCCACCTGACCTATACCCGGTCGAAGGTGTGGATGATGCCTCGCTAGTTTCCTCGTAGGCACACACGTACACGCAATACGAGCCTCGACGGCCTCTCGTTGTCCCGTGAATCGGCTCATGGAGCCGATTCACCCATGATTCGTCCAAGGTGGCCGAATATATGGTGGTCCCGCTTGATCATGATAAAGCATATGAGATCCACGACGATCTGGGGTTTTCACCGCATAATCGGATCATCCTACTCACGATTGGGCCTCGCGCTCACGCACGGTGATCGTAAGCCAGCCCTAGACAAGGCCTAAAACCAACACTAGGTTGATCCTCGGAACGTCCTGTCTAGGGCAGCAAACTACACCCCGCATGCCGCTGGATCCTCAACCCCTTTGTAAGGCCTAACTATTGCAGATATTAAACCAATCCTTGATGAATCAAGGAGCAATCGTAACGGATCAGATCTACTAAATAACGATCAAGCGGGGTGCCGCCCCTGCATGATGAGGTACAGGGACGGCTAGATGCGCAAGGGTTGCACTACGACAGCATATGATACTAGGAACAATGCTAACCCTAACACATCTATGATAACTACGTTGCTCGCCATCAAAAAGGCTTCAGCACGAGCAACGCATGAACAACTAGGCAGGCTCCTGCCTAGATCGCGAGATGCGATCTAGGCAGCATGGTGCTTACCGGAGGAACCCTCGAGACGAAGGAGTTGGCGATGCGCCGAGATTGGTTTGTGTTGAATCGTTGGTTGTTGTTTATTCCATAAACCCTAGATACATATTTATAGTCCAGGGGACTTTCTAATGTGGGCGTGCACTAAACCGTGCACGAGATAAATTCTAACTTCTACATAACCTACTATAAAGATACACGGGCTAACTAGCCCAAATTTGGTAAACAAGGCCGATTCACACATCTCTCTACGCATATATCTTCAAGTCCATCTTGATCGCGGCCCACCTCTGACTTGGTCAAGTCGGTGATAACACATGCCCCCTGGTTTTGGAAATGATATTTCCAAAATCATTACGCCTTTCGTCGGGTCATGTCGTGGCAGAGCAGAACCGTCGCAGAGTTCTTCATCATGATAACTTGCCTCCTCAACTTCTCTCCACGATTTGACAGTTTTGGCACCACTTCTGGAACTCTGTGGCATTGAATTTCTATTATGCCCTCTTTTATTTAACTGCCAAAACAGTTCTCCTCCGCATCTCCTTCGCATTAGCACCCAAAACCCTCCTGCGCCACCATGTCCTTCTCTCTCCTCTCACGGATCTTTCCACCTCCTCTTCGTCTCGCGAGCCGACGGCGGAGCACAACCCGGCGGAGGTCCATGCGCCAACATCCGCCGCGCCATTGGCGGCCGGGAGGAGTCAGACCATGACTTCTCCACTTGGTCGAGGACACAAGTCCCCGATCGATGGGGAATGATTCCGCTTCCTCGCCGACAAGGAAGCGGTGGAAGAAAGCGAGGACGATCGCCTGGATGGGGCCACCTCCGAGGAGGTGAAGGAGGAGGAAGAGGAGGATGACGACGACGACAGCCTCGGACGAGCCGGCCAAGCGCCATTGCCCTGGCCGGGGAATCCGAGTGATCGACAAGCGACGACGACGACGACGACGAGGAAGATGAGGACAATGAAGGTCCCGCCGGCGGCCGCCGGAGCAGCGACGACAGCGGGCCGGGAGCAGCGCCGGCAGCGGCGATGACGGCGACGACGAGGGCAGCAACGGCCCGTAGATAGGGCCCCTAGCATAGGATCCGTAGAAGTAGGCGGGGCAATGTATCCCTTTTGAGGGCAATCAGCTCTACTATGTAAGAAATCTCTCCTATTAATGAAGAACTTTTCCCCAATTTGATTTGCCGATTTCTTCGAGTTCAATTGAGCCGATTCCCTTCCACCGACCTTGCCGATTCGTTCCCTTTGCCAATGCGTGATGAGCCGATAGCACCGCATCGGTCCTTCAAAATTCGCCCTTCCCTTCTTTCAACTGATGATTTTCTAAATTTGGCAGGATCTTCAGGAAAACCTTTGAACTTTCCCAACCAAACCCAATAATGCTCTTCAATACTCATCATTTGTGAAGAAGGTTGCAATGAAGGACCAGCCGATGGTATCCCAATCGGCTTTTAAACAGAGTAAAACAGAGCATCCACCAGGCCTGCTGCCCCCCGAGCCTTACCCGTGCCAAAGCCGATCCCCTTTCTTCCTCAGACAGCCTAACTTGGTTCAGGAACCGGATCGGCTCGAAGCAACGGAAGGCACCACCGCTGGCCTGAATTTGGTGAAGACTCGATAAACATCGCATAATGCCGCTAGAGTCGATGTCCATGCATCGGCTTCTTATATCCTTAAGTCGATGTCTGCGCATCGGCTGCGCTCAAATTTTTTGAATTTTTAGGCCGATTTGTGTGTCGGCCCCCATATTTGATAGTATTATCTCATATCCTCGTGTTTTATCCATCTAGGTGCCCCCGAGCCGATTCTGTCAAGAGAATTGATGGTATCGGCTCGTCAGGTAGTCCCTGTTGGGTCAAACGTTGATCCCAAAGAATGGATGGTGAGGATAATTTGGCCGATTGCTGGAATCGGCCTCCATGTTGCTTGCTCGGTGAAGGTTTTGTAATGTCCCTTCATAAATTTTGGAGGGCCGATCGCAAGGATCAGCCTTGCCACATTTGCTTATTGACGTAGCCTTGCTACTCGCCCAGGCCCAGACAAAACCAGCCCAATCTCCGATTTCATCACGTTGGAGCGCTTTTGCTTGTCCACCTCAGTGCATCGTAGATCGTGGAGCTCTACACTTCGCGGACGAACAAGCACCATGTTTGTGCCAGCCGATGTTTCATCATCGGCTTTCCTTTGCTTGGGGCGCCACTCTTTTCTTTGCGGCATTCCTCCTCATCCAGGGTCCTCTGACTTTCGCAGCCAAATCAGGTGCCTTCCTCACGTATGCAAGTATAACCTTTCGGCTTCTCCAACCGCGCAATCGCTGAACCCTGCGCTTTTGTGAATGGCTGAGACCATCGGGCACCACCTGACTACTGTCTTCTTCGTCTTCCCCCTCGTCTTCCGAATCCTCGAGATCTTCCAACAGAGGGGTCTCAGCACGTCCTGCTTTGTGGTGGGAGAGGCCCTAGGCGCTCGAACACGTACACGTTGGCTGCCTCCTTCTCCGGTTGCATTCGGCAGCTTGCCGATTGTGGTAATCGGCTCATTCCTGAATCCCAGCAAGTCCGAAGAAAGGGCAGTCCCAATGCCTGTCCGTATCGTCGGCTCCCGCGGCGCTCTCCTGCCGCTCCTCATCGTGATTATGCCGACGATGTCTCTCGTCGTTCGGCCAGACGGCCTCTTTCATCATCGCCGTGTCGCCGGCGTTGATCATACCGACTCACGTACTTATTGAGGAGATGATCAGAGAGGGGTCGTTGATATCTTATGTTCTTAACTTCCCCTCCGTGACGTAGCGCTTGCCATCTTGACGGAGCCGATCGCATGGAGCGGCCCCCTCGTGTCCTTGCTCTGAGAGCAGCTTTCCTCATCCCCGTCCTTCTCAGCGGTGTCCAAGCTCTACCATGCCGATGTTGGCTGAGAAATCAGGCTGGCACCCTCCGAGGTGGGCGAACTCCAGCATGTTGGCGGGGAAGGGGTGTGTGTCGACTTTCATGGCATACTGGTTAAAAATTATCGCCCATTTTCTATTGCCATCTGGATCTGCTGACGCACACCCTGCAGTCGTTAGTGGTGTGGGTGAACGTGTTATGCCACTTGCAGTATGGCTTTCCTTCAGCTCTTGCACCGTGGGAACTTTGTGGCCTTCGGGAACCTTTATATGCTTCTCCGCGAGTAAGAGATCGAAAATCTGCTCGGTTTTCGTCACGTCGAAGTCGAATCTCTTGGAGGTCCTGGTGGCTTCACCCATGCAGGTTATGGGCCTGTAGCTCGAGTCCACTCAGCCACTGCGACCTCTTGTTCTCCCGTAGCGACTTCATTCGCCTGCGTCACCATGGTAACCACACGCTTGAACTTGTCCGGTAGACATCCGGGTGACGCTGTTCATATGCGACAGCTTATGCATGTGCGCTAGGGTAGTCCGCTTGGGAGGCCACGTCCTTGATCGATGATGATAGACCCACCACCGCCAACTCGATCGCTTCTTTTTCGCTTACGGAACCGAATAGCATCGGTTCCTAACGGTCTTGAAGCGCTGGATGTATTCTCGACACTGTTCCCGCGCTCGGCGTACTTGTGCTAGATCGGCGATGCCAGCCTCTTCGAGTGATATTGCTCATGGAACCGTTCTTCCAACTGCTTCCAAGTCCGGACGAGTTCGGTGGCGGCGACCAACCGAAGCCGATCCGTGAGGGACTGTGATAAGTACCTCACGCGCAGCTCGTCTGACGCTGAGATCATGCCCACTGTGCCAAATATGGCTCACATGCTCGATGGAGTTGGAACCATCTGATCCGCTGAACTTTGTGAAGTCCGGGAGCCGATATTTGGGTGGTAGCGGGATCAATTCGTACTCGTTGGGGTACGGCTTGGTATAGCCGATCGCCTTTCTTTTCGGCATCATGTCGAACTGATTCTTCAGATCGTACAAATTTTGATCCGCTGTGATGGTTGGTGTGCCGAACTCAAGGTTCGTCGGAGTGGCGTACTTAACCAGCCATGCTTGTTTTTCGGTTCTGAGCCAACCTAGGAGCTGGGCTCGGGAGTTTTGTCGTGGCGTATTTAGCTAGCCACGTTTGCTTCTCGTGGTCTGCCTCCGACGTTCCTCCCGTTGAGGTCCCTGCTATAGCAACCTGGTTCGAGGGTGCCAGTGTGCAGTCTGGCACATATGCGCATGCGTACCCGTGCGGGATCTCCTTAGGTCCAGGAATTGGTAGTCACAGGGTCACCACCAATCTTGTAGACGCATATGGCCGATGAGTTCGGCGCTTCGGGTGCTGCCAACGCGAACGGCAGCTGTGGACGGGACCGGAGTAGCAATTCCCCTTGGTGAGTCCCTAGGGCTCCTGACGGAGAGTACGATGGCTCATGATCTCCTGGATCACGCGCAGCGCGACGCGCGCCAACGTGTTCACCGGGCTCTCAGGGCGGTGCAGCGAATGAGCCACCATGAAGTTTATCTCCTGACGCAGCGACCCTGGTGCGTTCCTCCGACGGGGTGGACAGGTCCACTCCATCAAGCGCGCCTTCAGGTGAGAACCCCTTCCATCTCGATGCCATGGGAACGGGTCTGTGGAAAGAGCCGATTAGGTCGGCCGAGGACAGCTTTGACCTCGCCATACTTCTTCTTGAGCTCGCCGAGAGCTCCTCGTAAGTGACCGGAGTCTTCCGCCATCTCGATGTGGATGGCGAGGTGGTGGTCGTTGAAGATTGTCCCACCGGCGTGCCGAATGTTGGACGTCGAAACCCACCGGCTGGCAGGATCGGCCAACACCGAGAGCCGGGAACAACTAGGGCTGCGGCTGGCCCCGTCCCTCAGCGACGGCCCGCAAAGCCTCATGGTCGCGCGCCGATGCAAATTGCAAGGCGTGCCACCTGACCTATACCTCGGGAAGGTGTGGATGATGCCTCGCTTAGTTTCTGCATGGCACACACGTACACGTTAAATACGAGCCTCGATCGGCTCTCAGTCCTGTGAATCGGCTCATGGAGCCGATTCACCCATGATTCGTCCAAGGTGGCCGAATATATGGTGGTCCCGCTTGATCATGATAAAGCATATGAGATCCACGACGATCCGGTTTTCACCGCATAATCGGATCATCCTACTCACGATTGGGCCTCGCGCTCACGCACGGTGATCGTAAGCCAGCCCTAGACAAGGCCTAAAAACCAACACTAGGTTGATCCCCGGAACGTCCTGTCTAGGGGCAGCAAACTACACCCTGCATGCCGGATCCTCCAACCCTTTGTAAGGCCTAACTATTGCAGAGTTAAACTAATCCTTGATGAATCAAGGAGCAATCGTAACGGATCAGATCTACTAAATAACGATCAGCGGTGCCGCCCCTGCACCCATGATGAGGTACAGGGACGGCTAGATGCGCGAGGGTTGCACTACGACAGGATATGATACTAGGAACAATGCTAACCTAACACATCTATGATAACTACGTTGCTCGCCATCAAAAAGGCTTCATCACGAGCAACGCATGAACAACTAGGCAGGCTCGTGCTGCCTAGATCGCGAGATGCGATCTAGGCAGCATGGTTCTTACCGGAGGAACCCTCGAGACGAAGGAGTTGGCGATGCGCCGAGATTGGTTTGTGTTGAACGTTGGTTGTTGTTTATTCCATAAACCCTAGATACATATTTATAGTCCAGGGGACTTTCTAATGTGGGCGTGCACTAAACCGTGCACGAGATAAATTCTAACTTCTACATAACCTACTATAAAGATACACGGGCTAACTAGCCCAAATTTGGTAAACAAAAGGCCGATTCACACATCTCTCTACGCATATATCTTCAAGTCCATCTTGATCGCGGCCCACGTCTGACTTGGTCAAATTCTGGTGATAACACAATCCTACATGAATTTAGGTTGACCTAAGTCAACCCTTCATCATCATTATTTGAGAAAATAGTTTAAATGAGGTAGAGCACCTCATACCATTTAATAATTCTACAAATAATTTAAATCTCCAAGTATTTCATATAAGAGTGTTTGACCAGGGGTGCAAACATCACATGAGTTCACTTGGGACAAGATTTAAATGAAGTAAAATACTTCATATGATTGGCATAATAGTTTTGGACAATATCACTTAAATAAACTAGCCATATTACCATTAATTAAACTAGGGCATGATCATTCAAAGTGACCACACCATATTCTTGCAGAAACAATTAGTGTAAGTCAAATGTGAGCTACTGGAGTTGGAATTAACTAAATATCTATTTTGGTTGATTTTTAATAATTATTTGAATATGAAAAAGTCCCTGCCTTGTTCTTTTTATCATTTTATTTCTACAACAGATCTTGAGATGGGACCAGTGGCATGTTGTAGAACTTTTTACTAGCTTTCCAACAATATAAAGTTTGCTAAATTTGACCAAGCCAAACAGATTCTATTTAATTTCAAAGTTGGGTCCAGTATTGAATTTGAACTAAATCATTTAAACTAAATTTGAATGAAAGGGCGGCGGGAAACACAGTTGGGCCTAATTGGATTAAAACGGCCCAAGGCCAGCCCACCAAGCGTCCACGCACGCGCGGGCTGCCTGACAGGGGGCTCCACCCGTCAGCCTCTATTTAACGGCGAAGCGGTACGGGGCGATGCAGGGCGTTGGATTACAAAGCGATCCAACGGCTCACGCTCGTCGTCGTCGACGACGAGAGAGAAGCTCGCCGGCGGGCGGCGTAGGGGTCGGAGGGCTAACCGTGGTCCAGCGGCGGCGGCGGTTGTCGAGGCGAGGTTGTCGAGGACGAGGAAGAAGCCTGTAGCAGTGGCGTAGCTCAAGGAGGCTCCAGTCGACGGCAATTTCACCAGAGCTTCCGCGGCTCCGATCGCTCGATTGAGCTTGCTCCGGCGACGATTGGTGGTGTGGCGTGGTTGTGGAGAGTCAGGGATGGGAGGAGAAGGTGGTGGTGTGCTCAATGGCGTCCAGGGAACACCCTATTTATAGAGGAGCTTGGGTGCTGCGGGGGCAGTGGTGGTGGCGACATGCGCGCGGCGTCTCCGGCGAGCTAGAGGGCTAGGCAGTGACGCGGCGGTGTTCTACACGTCCAGGCGGTCCTTCTGGTGGCGACGGTGGGGTCGGGCGGCGTCTGGTTGGGCCGCGTTGCTTCCGTGTCTGGCGCGTCCGCGGCGGGGCAGGGTTTCCTTCTCCGGCGACGGCGGCACGGTCGGTCGGCGTGGGGAGGCGGGTTGCGGTGAGCTCGGCGCTATGAGGGCAGGGAGGGCGCGGGCGTAGACGTGGGGTGCCCGGTGGCCGGGTCCGTGGCAGGACGTGCCGCCGAGCTGCCTGACGCGGCTCGCGGCGTCGTCGTTCACCTCGACAAAGGGCGTGGCTAGGAGGCTAGGGAGGTGTGGTGGCGCTCGTGGTGCCATGGCCAAGGTTGGGGAGGAATGAGGAGAGGGGGAGCACGGCATGGTGGCGACATGGCCGGCATGGCCATGTCTTTGCTTGCTAGCTTCCCCTCCTAGGGTTTATATGCTGGTGGAGAGAAGAGAGGGGACCAGGGGACAGGTAGGGTGGAGATGGGGCAATAGGGTTGGGCCAACACTTTTCAAAATAGTGTTTTGAGTTTGTTCACTATTTGAACTTTGCAAATTTTTCCCAAATTTGAATGGGTTCATCTGGTTACAAAATTTGAAAGTGGTGAGTTTAGTTGAGTTGTAAATGACCAGAGACAACTATGGGTGGTGGTGGAATTTTAAAAATCAAAGGATAGCCAAAATTGACAAAGTGAGATTGTTCCCCATATTAAAAAGTCTCCACTTTGCATGAGCCTAGAATTTGATCCAAGAGGATTTTGGCATGGTGGTCTTTACCAAAGTTGTTCACCTTGATGTGCTCTTGGATGACATGCAAAGAATTGGGAAAGTTTGGTTTAAAAATCTGGAGATACAAGGGCTCAAAGTAGTGACCAGAATATAATTGGCAGATTTGACCATCATCATATGTGATCACCATTTGAGTTGGAATTTGATTTGATTGGTGTTTCAATGATTCCCAAAGTTGTAATAAGTGTTTACTAATGTAATACAACTAATGGTGAAGACCAAAATGGTCTAGGGTCAAGATTTATAAAAATGGCCTAAACCATATGTGAGGGTTTTTAGGGTTTTTCTCTTATTTGATTTCTTTCTCTTCTTTTGATTTATTTGGTTGGTGAATCTTCACTTGATCACCTTAAGGTTTTAGGGTTTAGCACATACACAATATAACAACCATCATGGCATATCACTCAAATGCACATGTCCTATGCATGGCACTATATGCAAATAAAAGTTTTTGTTGGCTCTGAATTTTGAATCTCTGGAATTCTTCTAATTTTCTTTTATTGAAATTTTGGGATGTTACAGGGGGCGGCGTTTGGGTGACGCGGCTGGGGAGCAACGTCCCCCAAATGCGGCATGAACAAAAACACGTCCCCAAATGTTCGATCCAACGCGGTTTGGAGAACGGTTTGGGGGACGCGACTGAAGATGCTTTTATATGCTACGGATCGCTGGGGCTGGTCCATGGCGGCACGGACGAGCTGTAAGTGCTCGAACTGCTACGACGGTTTGGTTGGGTGTGCCCGGTGTCAGCGATGTGCTCAACTTTGATGACTTGGAGTCTTGGTCACCGCATCGCCTTGGGATGGCAATACTTGATGCGATATTGTCGGCGGTGATGGCTCTACTCCTCTTCTGTGATCTTATATATTTTGGTGGCCTGATTCAAGTTCTAGGTGGGGTATCGGTGGAAGTTGTGCAAGCCCTTGGCGACTGCGGGTGACGATGATATTTTCGACGACGTGTTTCTTCTTGGTGGCACCATCAATTGTCCCTCTTTTCTCGTTAGCGGTATGGTTACCACTAGCGGACCTTCTGTTTTATGTCACGAGTGCAATTTGCGGCTATAATCCTTTTTTTTTGAAACTGTAATCTCCACTTTATTAAGCAAACAGCAGGCCGCCTCATTAAAAACCTTCCAGCCCCCTTAGGTACCCTGGAAGGAAAAGAGTGCGTCGGAAACCTGCTGCCGCAGTCAGTATGGTTACATCCATGGTGATTACAGATAGGAGAAAATCAGGGGGGTCCTCATGCCAGACCAAACTATCTAGCCCCTCCGCTCTAGCAGCTAAACTATGCGCTGCCTCATTAGCCTCCCTAGCACAATGACAAAAGGTAACAGACGCGAAACTACGACAAAGAAAACAGCACTCCTCGAAAATGACCGCAGCTGCTCCACTAGAGAAGCCTCCATCTTGCATGGTTTGCACCACCTCCATGCAATCGGACTCGACGATCACTTTGTTGCACCCAATCTGTCCAGCAAGCAAGAGACCATCTCGAAGGGCCATGGCCTCCGCCGTAGGAGCATCAGCGATGTGGGGTAGGGATCGATTGCAACCCGCGATAAAAGAACCATGACTGTCGCGAATAATAGCACCAATACCTCCCAAACCTGAAATAGGATCAAAGCTAGCATCAACTTAAGTTTCACCTTACTCTCTGGAGGTTTCGACCAGCCGCCACGAGCAATACCGCCTCCTCCGTGTCTTTTTGCTCGCGCATAGTTGCATGCAAGGGCAAGAATACTCTGCGCCGAGCGAGACGGGTTTTGGACAGCTTCCCCGTGCGTTGCCTTGCGCCGCTCCCGCCATATATACCAGCATGCAGTTGCAACCAAATCCTTCCTGAAAACGTCTTGAAAGAGAGGGGCACGGGAGGTTTTATCAAGGAGGAGTGAGCCGAGAACAGAAGAACCCTGTCGGTCGACAAAACAAGCTTCGTTAATGACATCCAAAAGCCCCAGAGTGTGCCAAATTTCCTGAACTCGCGGACACTGAAAGAACACATGTCTGATACTCTCGCAGTCTGTGGAACACAGGGAGCATTGAGCAGAAAGAGGGACATGTCTATTGGCCAAGACACCATTACATGGGATCGCTCCATGAAGAGATCTCCAAATGTGGATTTTAATTTTCGAAGGTACATTAAGTCCCCAGACAATCTTCCAAATAGGGGCTTCCGATGTGCCCATAATATTTGTTCTGGCCAATTTCCTGCCATGTTGATACTTCCATTCCAAATGATAAGCGGATTTGACGGAGAACAAACCATTCCTGTTATAATGCCAGGCAACAAAGTCCTTCATCATACCTACAGCCAAAGGAATCTGGAGAATCCTCTCAGCATCAACTTGCCAAAAAAATGTCTCTAATCAACTCCTCATCCCACTGTCTGGTATTGTGTACAATTAATTCCGAGACTTTTGTTAAAACAATGTTTCCCCTTCGTGTATTAACTTTCCTTGAGGGTGAACTAGGGATCCAGGGGTCATCCCAAATGCTAATATTCGTACCATCACCCACACGCCATATATGACCCTTCTTGAAAGTTTGAATCCCCGACCAGAGGCTTTGCCAAGTATAAGAGCTCCCTTTCCTTAACGAGCAATTAAGAATATCTCCATCTGGAAAGTACTTAGACCTCAAGACCCTCGCACAGAGAGAGTCAGGTTCCGAAATCAGACGCCAACATTGTTTCGATAACATTGCCGAATTGAAGCAGTGCAGGTCTCTGAATCCCATGCCTCCCTGGAATTTTGGAATCGACATCTTCCACCATGCAAACCAATGTATATGCTTCTGTTGTTCCTCATCTCCCCACCAGAATCGGGACATAGCCGTAATTATCCCATTGATGACCTGTTTAGGGAGTTTGAAGACCGACATGGCATAAGATGGGATTGCCTGACAGACTGCCTTAAGCAAAACTTCTTTCCCGCAAGAGATAGCATCTTCTCGAACCAACCAATCAACTTCTTACAAATTTTATCAATAAGGTGCTGAAAACAATCTGTTCGGTCAACCCCAACAATGGGTGGCAGACCAAGGTATTTGTCTGTGATCGCCTCAGTCAAAATATTTAGAGTTGTGCAGATTTCCTCCTTCACCTCCACACGAGTGCACGGACTGAAAAAGACACTTGATTTTGCATCACTAACCAGTTGGCCAGACGCCAGACAATAACTATCCAGAGCGTGTCGAAGGCTAGCAGCATTTCTAGAATCAGCTCTCATGAGGACCAAAGAGTCATCGGCAAAAAGAAGGTGTGATATCGCCGGGGCAGCCCTGCAAACTTTCACGCCAATAATATTTCCAATCTCTTCCTCTGCATTGATCATAGCAGTAAGTCCCTCAGCACATATAAGAAATAGGTAGGTGAGAGGGGGTCGCCCTGACGAAGACCCCTAGTAGGAATGATCCGATCAGATTCACCAGTATTGAACCTCACCCTATATCGAACAGAAGTGACGCAAGACATAATAAGATTCACCCAATCAGGGTTAAAACCAAGTTTGATCATAATATTCTCCAGAAAGCACCACTCTACACGATCGTAAGCCTTATGCATGTCCAGCTTAACTGCACAAGACCCAAACTTCCCAGTCCTCTTATTCTTAATAGCATGGTAAGATTCATAGGCCACCAGGAAATTATCCGTTATAAGTCTACTGGGAACAAAAGCACTCTGTGTGGGAGAGATAATATCCGGCAGTAACCCTTTTAATCTGTTAGCAATAACCTTCGAGATAACCTTGTATATCACATTGCAAAGGCTAATAGGGCGAAACTGGGTAATAGTCTCAGGATTCTCAACTTTTGGTATCAGGACAATGGTTGTATCGTTCCAACCGTCTGGGATGATTCTTGAATTAATGGCAGCCAGGACTTCATCAGTAAGATCTTCCCCAATAATATGCCAAAAACGCTTATAAATGCAGCATGTAGTCCATCTGGACCGGGAGCTTTTAAATCACCTATGTTGAATAGGGCTTTCTTCACCTCCTCTCTTGTATAAGTAGCCGTAAGGATCTCATTCATGCCAGCATCGACTCGCGGCTTAACTTTGTAAATGACGTACTGATCAGCCTCCTGGACACCAGAAGTGAAGAGGTCTGAGAAATAATCAGATGCCAGCGAACGTAATTGGTCTTGATCCTCCTCCCAAACACCATTATCCCGTTTGAGTTTTTTAATGAAATTCTTCCGTTTGCGCTGAGATGCAAAACCATGGAAGAAACTAGAGTTCTGGTCGCCATGACGGAGCCAGTTCACTCGCCCACGTTGTACCCAATATAATTCCTCTTGTTCTAAGAGGTCCTCAATTTGATCTTGGATCACTCTCTGTTGGACCAACGATTCTTCAGATATAGGTCCAGCCAAAATAACATTGAGCTCCTTCTGCAACTTCTTCAGTCTATGTCTGGGACCTCTGAGCTCGGATTTGTCCCAAGAGTGCAGCGAGTTGTGGACCTTCTCGGTTTTTTGAGCCAGAGACCAGTCGTGGAACTGTTTCGCTTGATCCCAAGCTGTCTGGATGATAGACTCAACTGATTCCTCACAAAGCCAGCGAGCTTCGAACTTGGGTCTAGCTCGTTGAACTACATAGGGAATGGAGCGTAATTCCGTATCAACTATGATCGGCCGGTGGTCAGACTTCCCAAAATCCTCGTGGGTAACACCATGGTTCGGAAAAAGATCAACCCAACTCTAGGTAGCCAAGGCCCTATCGAGTCTCTCACGTATACGTCCACGACGCCAAGTGAAAGGGTCCCCTGCATAACCAAGATCTTGCAAATTGCATTCCGACACAGCACTCCGAAAAGCTTGCATGCACCTTTGAGGTCTCACATTCCCCCCCTTCCTTTTGATGACAATTTCGTTGAAATCCCCCGCAATGAGCCACGGTAATCCAGATTTTGCGTGTAAATTCCGCATATAATCCCAGGAGAGATGTTTCCTCTCACCACTTGGTTCACCATAGAAGCCTGTAAAACGCCAAGCATTTTCTCTGTCTTCATTAATAAAAATATCAATAAAATTTGCATTTACCTCCTGAGAAGTAACCTTTAGATCTTTCTGAAAGAACATAACAAGACCACCACTTCTCCCATCACTAGCAAAAACCCTGACTTCATCATATTTCAGTCTTCGTTTTAGGTTCTGAGCTTAAGATGGGATTCTGAAAGGAAAAGGACATCTGGCCTGCATTTCTCCTGAGCAATCAGGAGGGCACGAACTGCCGTAGTTTTGTTCATACCACGGCAGTTCGAAAATTGTAGTTTCATTGTGACCGGACAGGCTCCTTGTGAGAGCCCACCGATCCGAGTGAAGGGGAGACTGCTCCGTCCTTCCTTCGTCTTTTGTGCTGATCCATATCTATATATAATATCATTCTCCTCTATCACTTCTTGCGCCATCCGGGCATTGTCTGTCACCTGGATTGCCAACATATTCACATCAGAGAACCCCTTGCCAGGATTGGTATCATCTAGGGTCATCTTCAAGCTCCTCTTCGTCCCAGAATCCCCACTTGTGCTGGGTTTATCAAGATCCATGAAGGTATTTTTAACCGGGCTAGACCCCGTATCTTCCAAATCCCCCTCCGGAGTCTGCGAGTCTGTAGAGGGCTCACGTCCTTGGGGATTTGGTATCACCCCAGCCGTTTGTGCAATGCCACCCGCTATCACGAGAGCGTTGTGCCTCCAAGCCGGGGCATAACCACGCCCCTCCAAGTTATCATCTCTTCCACGTCCTGGGTTGCGGCCACGGCCTCCCCTGAACTCATTTGCACCACGACCAGAGCGGAGACCCCCTCTACCTCCTCCATTAAATCTACCGTTCCAAGTATCCAGATCAGCTTTGAGGAAGTCTCCCCACTTCAGGTTATCCTCCTCGTGCTCTCCCGTTCCACACTCTTGGTGAGAGTGACCGATAAGACCACAAGCCCCACAGAATCTGGGCATCTTCTCAAATTTAATCGGGTAAATAACTCTGACACCTTCTCGAGAGAAAGAGACAAAACGGGCCAGCGGTTTCCTCACATCGAGTTTAACTTTAACTCAGATAAAATTGCCAGCACCTTGTACCTCAAGTTGTAAATCAATCACCTTCCCAACCTTTTTCTCAGTAAGGTTGGTAATAAAGCTTTTCTTTCTATACCCCACTGGAATCTTATGGATTTGGGTCCAAGTTGTGATGAAATTCAGGTCGATTGTATCTGGATTTGCAAGTCCATCATATGGTTCAATGGAGACAGCAAACTGTCTAAAGAGCCACGGTCCTCCTTCAGAAACTTTCAGCCAATCGCCCAAACAATTGCATTGAACTGTAAATAGGTTTTCTTCGAGCTGTTGAAAGATCACCTCCTTTGCGGGGCTCCAAGCTATCTTCATGTGATGCTCAAAGGTTTGAGGACTAAAAAAATTTGTAGTATGAACCTTAGCTAAAGCCATCCACTTAATTCCAAGTTTCGGTATCTCCTCTTCCTCTTCCAGAACGAGATCCTCGTACTCATCTTCTTCAATCCCTAATCGGAGAAGCATAGCATCCAGAGTTTCCGATCTTTTCCCTCCCGAGCCACTTGCATGGTTCATAGAACTGCTTGCCGGGTTCGCATGACGAGAACCGATCTGGCTAGGGCCAACCCTAGCGAGACGGTGAGAGGGCCAACAGAGACCGGAAGCTAAACGAACTACGCGCAGAAGGACTTACCCAGCCACGCGCTGGCAGATGTCAGCAGAACTCCGGCCTACCTGATGGGTTCAGGACGGCGGAGGAGAGGAAACCCTAATCGCCCGGCGATCGCCTATCGCCAGAACGTCAGGTAAAAAAACGGTTTTGCGGCTATAATCCTTTTGTCAGTAGTGAACATACATTTGAATACCATGGCTTTTTCCGAAATGGGATAGAATCCCGACCTCTTTGAAGACCATGTATCACAGTATCAGCTCAGGGGCACTCACTAAAAAATTATTTGATTAGCCGAAGGCTGAAACTATAAAAAAAATAAACCCACGGGACATAACACCGACATGCAGACAAAGACTTTAGCAAGCTTTTACCAAGGGTTAGGTGCGTCGCGTGACACGCGCAGAAAGTGGCTTCTTCATCAGTTTTAAGAACCCGTTTCGCTCCGTCACGTCGACGCCGCCGCTGCAGTCTTGAGCCGCCGGTGCCCAGTCGAACTCGCCGACGAGCGTGGCCAGGAAGCACTTGATGAGCATCATCCCCATGCCGACCCCGGGGCAGTGTCTATGTCCAGCACCGAACGGCATCATCCTGATCTCCTTGGGTACTGGCAACGGGCCGACATTCTCTGCCTCGCCTCCGGCAAGGAACCGTTCTGGCCGGAACTCGTCGGGATCCGTCCACGTTGCCTTGTCTCTTCCAATGTCACCTAGATTGAACAGAACCCGCAGGCCGTCGGGGGGCATGGCGGTGGCGCCAACCAATTCCTTGGCGCCCTCTCCATGGGCCCCGCGCAGGATGAAGCACACCGGCGGGTGCATGCGGAGGCTCTCCATTACCACAGCATTCAGGTACGGCATGCTGCGGAGGCTCTTGCTGGATAGCATGGCGCCATGGGTGGTCTCATCATCGATCTCGCGCCGTAGTCTGGCCTGGATTTCAGGCTGGTTGATGAGGTGGGCAAGCGTCCACTCGACGCAGGCAGCAATGGTCCCCGTGCCTGCGCCAAGGAACTCGAACACAAGGCCCACCATCTCGCTCTCCCGGAGAGCTCGCCGGACATCGCCGTCGGCAATGCGGAGATCGAGGAGTGAGTCGACATACGGGTGGACCGTACCGCCGCGAACCTTGGACCGTGACTGCCTCCGTGCCGCGAAGAGAGGACGGTACAGCTCGGCTTGCCTGTCGAACAGGGCGGAGATCCGGAGAAACGCCCTCCAGTTCACAAGCTTGGACAGCATGGAGCCATCGAACCTGGGGCTGAGCTCCCCAACGAAGTGCATGTAGTCCCGCACGACACGCCCCATGGCGCGCCTGTGCTGGCCATCCACCATGTCCCCGAAGCACAGCAGGGTGACCAGCCCAAACAGAGCAGTGTTGGTGGGGACACGGACGGCCACCTCGCCGCCACCGGCCGAAGCCCGGGCCGACAGGTCGGCGACCAGGTCCTGGGCGGCCTCGTGGAGCAGCGGGGCGAGAGAGGCGACGCGCGACGGATGAAGAATGTGGGCGGTGAGGTTGCACCGGAGCGCTCGCCAGTGCGGGCCGTGGTCCGCCGTGGTGATGTTGTAGTTCCGCTCCCCGTTGCGCCACACGGCTAGGGAGGCCGGGAAGATCGACGCCGGCTGGTTTGCGAAGTCGTCGGCGTTCTGGATGAGCGCTTGGTGGGCGGCAACGGGGTCAACGATGTGGTGGATGGTCGACTGAGCACGGGATCGCCTAATGTAGCTTCGTGCAAAGACCATCATCTCCAGTCGCGTCCCCCAAACCGTCCCGAAAGGGCGCCGAATGCGTTCAGCCGCGTCCCCAAATGTCCGGCGCGCCCCGATACGGTGTTCGGCGCCTCGAGCCCGTCCTCGACGGGGACGCTCCGGGGACGCCGAACACAACGAGCGGGGAGTGGCGGGCCGACCCGTCAGCGGCACAATTAATTTTAACCTAACGTCGCCTACCTCGCGACGGAAGTTATTGGCGCGCAGCGACGGTGCGGTTCCCGAGCGACGGTGCAGTTCCCGCGAGGGCGCACGCGTCCCGTCGCGCCTAGCTCTGTGCCGGCGTTAATGAGCGCCACCGCTCATCGCCCCCTCCGGCCTATAAAAAGGGGCGCCTCTCGTCGTCCCTCTCACACACAAACCCTAGCGCCTCTCTCCCAAACCCTAGCCGCCACCATCTCTCAACAAGACTCGCCGCCATGTCTGGTAGCGGAGGCCGACCTCGCGGCCGTGGTCGTGGTCGTGGTCGTGGTCGCGGCATAGCTGAACGATCGCCGTCGCCTCCCGCGCCGTCGTCTTCATCGTCGGAGATGGACGTGGAGCCGGACATCCTGTTCGAGTTCGTCCACGTCCTCAGGGCAACCCGCGGCATCCGAGGCTGCCGGACTCCTTCGCCGAGTACGTCGGCGGCACGCCCGCGCACGATGCATCTCGGGAGCATTCGTGCGGCTACTGCCGGTGGATCGTCGACGCGATCTACGACGCGCGCGGCAAGATGTACCTCAACATCGGCTGGGAGAAGTTCGCGCGCCACCACAGCCTCCAAGCCGGCTTCATCCTCGTGTTCTCCTACTTCGGCAACAGGGACATGAGCATCAAGGTCTTCGACGAGAGTCGCCGCCGGGACTACCATGTCGACAGGACTCCACGACGACAAAGACCGACTGAGGACGCCGAGTGTTGTTTCTTCGCAGAATACGTGCACGGAGGTTTCTGCCTGTTCGCCTCATCGGTAGAACCAACAAGGGCACCATCCTCCCGCTGGATTTTCCGCAGGGGTGTGAGTGCCGGAGTGTTGTTTAGCAGCGAACACAGAAACCGCCGATGCACGGCCTAGTTAGGTTTAGTTTATTTGCAATATTTTATATTTGTGTCCACCATGGTTCAAACTATTTATTAGTTTGTGGAAAACCATGTTCCAAACAATGTCTTCGTGTAAACCACGTTCCCAATTATGTATTAGTTTGTGGAAATTGAAATAAAAATGCCAAGAAAAATTATTTTAAATGTTTAGGAGCGACGTTTGGGACGCGAGAGCGCCCAAACGCAACAACACGTCCCCCAAACGCTCGATCCGGCGCGGTTTGGGGGACGGTTTGGGGACGCGACTGGAGATGCTCTTAGGCTGGCTAGGAAGCACAACACAACGTCAACGAGCTCCATTGTCGTGGTCACTCTCCAGCTATCTGTTGGTACGAGCAGTATGCTGTATATTACACATGCATATGTCTCTTTATATATCCCGTATACCTCCGATTCAAAATGTTAGATGCATACAATCTAGATGGGAGGTAGAATATACTACTCCCTCCGTTTCTATATATAGTGCCTATTGTTTTTTCGCATTTGTTTCAGATTATAAGAGTAAAACTGTGTTTATTTTGCAAAAACGCCCTTCCACCGATTTGCTTAAGTCCTAGAAATAAGGAAACAATCAACGTAGCTGCTAAAAATCTGAAAACAATCACGTAGCTGCTAAAAATCTGGAAACAGATCGTCATCGATCTCATCTCTCCCAGCCCGTCTCTCTCTCTCTAAAAAAATCACGTCCGATCTGTTTCCAGTTTCCTTCTTTCCTCTAAAAAAACGCTGGGAGTAAATCACGTCCGATCTGTTTCCAGTTTCCTTCTTTCCTCTAAAAAAATGTTGGGGGGTTTTGTGTGAATAAATTAGCTTACGTTAATTACCGTGCAAAAATACAATAGCCATTATAGAAAGAAACGGAGGGAGCATATAATATGATACCACAATAATTGCTTGCTGGTATGTACGTCTGACTATACGTCATCCTCATGACCTCATCCGCTAGCTCCACTGAGCATGTAGAACAAATGCCATATAGGTTTTCTTATTACGAGCTGAGTGTGGCATTTTGTAGCTCGGGTTACATGGAGCTTGTTTTTTCAAAAATCATAAAATAGCATTTAATAGTTTCAAAAAATATGAAAAAATAATCTTAAGGTAGACAATCGTGTACACTACCATTGTGAAAAAATAAGCAATTCTGAGTATTTTGAGCTGTACAGAATTCACAAATCTATGGATCTAAAAAAGTGAACAATGCAGATTTTGAACATTTGTTAGAATTTGTCATTTTTTCTGTAGCCTCGAATATAATGTATTTCATCCTCAGATTATGCAGAGTGGTAGAGTACATCATTGGCTACAACTAGATTTTTTTAGAATTTTTTGAAACTTTAAATTGTTGTTTTCAAATTTTTCGAAAAACAAGAGCCTTGTAGCTTGGGCTACAATTGGGGTTTCGGTTCTTATTACTCGTTTTTCTCTAACATGACATGTCTACTCCACAAAGCAAATGGTGTTTGATATTCTCTCCGATCCAAAAAAAAACTAAATAGTATCTAAATATATTTAAATTTAGATAAATTTCTAACTTCTTTTTTGGACGGAGAGAGTACTGGGAACCACCGCTTTTCGTTTCAGATACCCCAAAATACTACTCCCTCCGATCCATATTAGTTGCCACTAATATACATGTATCTAGATTTTAGTTTTAGATACATCTATACTAACAAATAATATGAATCGGAGGGAGTATTATAATATTAGTTACACCTATCCACAACCTAAGTCTCGAAGGTGAAGATTTTATTTTCATCATTAATTGAAGAGGCCCTTATTTTTCTGTAAGGAGACCCGAAAGTTTTTCAGATATTTCATCTCTATTTATTAAATGCACATGATTTATTTCCCTCTCCCTCTCCCTCTCCCTCTCCCTCCCCCTCCCCCTCCCCTCCCCCTCTTTTTAGAGAGAAGGCTCAAAGAGCCCGACTTTGAATTAACAAAGCCCTCAACCGGCCAGGATTACAACACACCTCGAGCACACACACGCACGCTGCTGGGGTTACCAGCTTACAAAACAAGCACAGGGCAGAGCAAAACGACACCTGAACAAGAGGAGAACGACCTACACTAAACAAAGAAAAACTTGAAGCCTTGAGGTCGTCGTCTCGAACAATTGAAGAACAGAGGTTGCCGCCCGCAAACACCACTGGAATCCCCACGAACTAACAACCCAAGTGCAACGCCAGGCACATGTGACCACAGAATGAGAAGCAAGAGAACGACGAAGTCTCAGAAGCAACACCTCCGGGAAGGGGAGTGACACCAAGGTGACACCGTTGCTCGATCCATCAAGGTCAAGGTTTTCACCTAGAGACATTCGACCGTGATGGGGCTAGAGCCGAGGCTCAACGAAGACGCCTCCAAGGAGGATAATGGCGCCCACGGGCGTCACCGTCATCGGCTCCGGATAAACCGGCTATGGCTTTCGCCCGAGCCGTCGACTTCAAACCCACACCAGCCACTCCACGAGCGGAGACATCAACGCCCATCCACCGTGATACCACATCACCGGAGAAGCACCGGGAGCCCGAAAGTTGGGACCTTTTCCTCGTAGGACCAAAGAGAGCCGCCTACGGGCCAAGTGAAGGTTAGGACAACGCAGTCGCTCGGCGGCGCCGGTGAGAGCAGCTATGGGAGAGAAGAGGAGGACCGAGGGAGCCCCTGCTCCGGTCCCGGTGGCAGCGAGTCACCCTCGACTGCGCTAGCCGCTAGCACACCCCTTCTTCCAAAACTCTCCCAAGCCAGCACACAAGGAAGACAGCCACGCCGCCAGACCTCACAGGAACCGACCACAACAACACCGCTAGTCCGAGCCAGCCGGACCTACCTCCCATCGGCCCAGATCTGAGCATCTGCGCATGCCAAGGTGGCCTCTCCAGCAGCAGCAGCCCGAGCCACACCGGCCGGATCCAGGACGGAGCCGCCAGATCCGCCGTCGACCTCGCGCCTCTGCCGGCGCCCACGGCCAGGCCGGCCAACAACCACCCCCTGGACAGAACACACACACCACGCGCAGGGGACATTCGTGGCCGCTTCCACCCAGGAGGGCTTGCAGCAGCCACAGGCATCACCCGCCGACCTCCGCCGAACCGCACCGCCGCCAAGGTGGACGCCGCCCCGCGCAGCTCCCCTCGCACCGGGTAGAGGAAGGCCCGTCGCCGCCGGCACCGCGCGGGCTTTGCCCCGCGGCGGCCGGGGGGCGGGGAGGAGAGTGGAGGTGGGAAGGGGCAAGAGCTAGGGTTCCGCCCCAGGGTCGCGCGGGGCGACCGAGGAGCAGAGAGTGGAGTCCCTCTCCCTCCCTCCCTCCCTCCCTCCCTCCGTGTGCACGTTACATAACTATACACCATCTTCTTGAACCGTAAACTTTCATGTATTAATTTAGCAAAATGCGGGCACTACCCATGTTTCTTTATTGGAAAGAAAAAAAAAAGTGAAACCAGCTGCTGCATGCAGCACACTGCGTCCATGTGCTAACTACTACACGTAGATAGATTGCTACTACGTATAAGGCATCACTACCAACGCACTAGCTGCTATCCATGCGTGCTTAAAGCTTAGTTACGAGAAATAATGCCCACATGGCAAAGCAGGTAGCTAGGTTTGCTATTGCTACCACGTGCTGCAGTGGTCGCTTTCAAAATTCAAATACAACTAGAGCGCATCCTACATTTCGTGTTGGCAAATCGTGGCCAGCGTAGTACAGTTGTGGGAATATCTTCAGAAAACAAAATATTCAAAAATACATGTGATACTCACAAGTACAAAAGTTATGAGATTTTAGTTTCCTGTAACGGAGGAAATTAGTATTATATTATCACATAGTGTAGTGTTGAAGGTTTAAAATTATTTCCAATGAGTTATGAGAGCTTCATCCATAATTAATAAAAGAACGGATGTTATCAGTCTACCAAGTATGGTGCACATTGCAATGTTATGCTAGATGCGTATTTTAAGAAACAATAGCTTGAGTCACACAAGAGACAATACAATCAAAATATTTGCACCAATTAGACTTCAACTCTGAAAGGTATCTGTAAATTACAACGGCAGACTTCAATAATATCCATCATTATCAAATCTGTTGCAAAATGTATCTATCAAGCGAGCAGACCCAACAAGCAAAATGGTAAATTATCAAAGTACAATATGTAAATATTAGCTTTACCCCTGGTTAATATATACCTCAGCTAGACCGTCAATAAATCTCCCTTAATTGGGCATTTCATAGGATGCATTGCGGTTGTTTGTAAACAGTATTGTATATCTTAATTCTTAAGCCAACGCAACACAGATTTATCAAAGAGTAAGTGATCATCTCGAACATCACAAAATAAAAACATTATGACAAACAAATGTTGAAAGTTGGAACGGAAAAAAAAAACCTAGTACATATCTCATGAAATGCTTGTTCTGAGCACCTCTTACAATCTAAGAAAATATTCATCACCAGTAGAAAAGAACAACAAATGACACATAAAAGAAGTCAAGATTTGTAAATGTAGGAGAACTTCATTCTTAGTCAAATGGGAGAGATTTGTAAATAGTCATGGACGGTGATAATCTTGAGCACTTCATTCTTAGTCGAATGGGAGAGATGTCGCTGAACCCCGAGCTATACATTTGCTATAGAGAAGACATGTAAGATAAACTGTGAGTTACTATTCGTATTTTTTTAAGAAACTCAGTATTGTTACAAATGTTTAGTAAGGTCTAGGCTCTCAAAGAGATTATGTGAATGTAGAACATCAGATAAAAAAGGAAAATCATCTGTACCCAGATCCTTCCTCTACTGCTTTCTAGTTGCATTATTGGTCATTTAGTTGCACTACAGAAACCACCATCCCTGATTGGGCTGATAGCTGTTGACTGCAATTCTATAGCTGAATTTCTTACCCTGCAGAACCCACTGTGAACATGCACAGAGCAGAAAACAAAACCGCTAGCTCAACATCATTAACTAACTTTCGCGACATGCAGATACATAACAGATAACTATGTTAGAGTGACGACCTCAATATCATTGGACTCAAAACACCGCCCCTTCTCGCTGATGAGATCAATTGGCTGGACAGACCGCACCATCCTGCATAGCGTCATGCCACACAACTTGATGGCCTAAAAATCTAACCTAGCTGAAATAGTAACACAACAGCCAAGCCTGGCACCTCCAAAAGTTTTCCTAACCATCTAGAGGGTTCTAACAGCCAGGATCAACGCGAGACAAAATCACGATCCATGGTAATGAGCAAAATACTTGTTTCTAGGTAAGATAAGTTGACACCATATACCACCTAGACATAGTTTTCATGCCTTCTTAGAGAGCCCTACCAACCCAGATTACCGCAAGATGCATTCTTACGCCTTGTAAATGACCAAAAACTATATTTCCATCATACACTACACGTAGAAAGCCAGGACCATATCAACATAGAAAAAGCACCCCATGAACGATTATAACTTCCTACCACGCGGAGGCCAGCGCGGCTTAGCAAGGACAAATAATCAGCCACAAAATAGGAAAAAGACGCAAAGAAGGCATGGGTAAACAAACAGACCTGCAGCATCCAATCCAAGTAGCAACTCCGTCCGACATCAAACCATGACACCCAATCTCCAACCAAAGGCCCAGCACCCAGCCCCAGACCAGAACGGAAGCATCACGCCACGCCAGAAGCAAGGACATCGCACTCATCCAGCTAGCTGAAACCTTCACCTGCAGAGGAAAGACTCGATCCAAATCAATAGACTGAGGAAACAGAAGAATTGAAATCCTAGTTCTCACTACTGGGGAGATTAAGTTTGGTGATTGGTTAAATGGAGTAGATAGACAATCTAACGCATTCATCCGAATTGGGGTTTCTGTTTTATGTTGGTCTATATGGAGGGTGAGAAATGATATCATCTTTAACAAAAAACAATCTTTTCACTTCTTGCAGGTTATCCATATGGTGTCACATTGAGTTCAGCTATGGGCCCTCCTTTCGCCGGAGGGGCAGCGGGATGCCATGGCTTCTGGATGCACACGGCTCCAGACGGTCTCGCAGCATATCTTGTGCCGGGCTGGCGACATACTAGGCGGCTACAGTTATGTGTAGTGATACTATGTTTTATTTGTTTCGCTGGTTGATTCTTGTATCAATTTTGGGCGATGCTTGAGTTGTAAGAACAAACGATTTCGAGAATTTTTAATAAAAGGCCGTGTGCATCATCATGATGCAGAAGCCGGGGTTTTATCCCCATTTCGAAAAAAACTGGGGAGATTAAGTATTTATTAAACCGCAAATCCTTCCTTACATGTACTTATTTCAGAGAGATAATTCCTTCTATGACACTATGTTAAAATGTGGTTCCTTATTTGACACTGGATTTTTTTTCCTTCCCTATATGACACCTGGTTAAATACTTATTCCTTATATGACACTCTAGTTTATTTTAAGCATTGACGGTGTTAAGTAGTGGCATGAAAAGACACTTTTGCCCTTGTTGCATTATCCGACCAGATTTTGGCCATCTCAAAATTTATTGCCCCTAGACTCTCTTCACATTCAACGAGTTGAGCCTATGCGGCAGTGTGATCGAGTCTGCCATACGCGCCAGCCTTTACATGCATGCAACGAGTACTTACATCTAATTATCTCTCCAGACTAGCAACGGTCCAAGAATCATGTTCGTGTACCTATATATATAAGCACCGGCCGGTGCTGCAATTTGAGTAGGAGTAGAGGATTAGGTGCAAGTAATGCTATGCTAGCAATCACAAATTATTTTCCGGTTTTTCCAGTTGCCAGGTTCACGTGAGTGTTTTTATGCCGTGGGTTCCGATCAAACGAGCTAGCCCATGAGCCAGATTTTCATGTACAGGAATCCATCAAGTGACCACGATGCTTGCTTTCCACATGTGCTGCTAGCAGTATCTATCTAGGACTGTGTTCTGATGAAAACCAACACAGACGGTGCGCGCCCAGACAAAACATTGGGGAACGCGGCCCTTTACAGTTACACAGCGATTCAAGGGTAATATGGTCTCAGCTGACGGCAGAAACTAACGGAACCATCGGTGATGTCATATAAGGGAAAAAGTTTAGACAATGTGTCAAATAGGGAAGAAAAAAAAGTTCAGTGTCAAATAAGGAACCTATTTCAGATCAGTTTTACCAGAAATCGGGACAAGCGACAGGGAGGCAAATACGTTTGTTTCACCTTGTGCCTTCGTCCATGAATCAGTCAGAAACAGGCTGGGAAGCATGGTGCCTGCCTAAAGATTTATCATGGTCAACAATCAGTAATTTCACCGCAGACGTAGTCCTCATGGGAATAACGTGGAGCTTCAAAATCTCTAATTAGTAAATATACATATATAAGTTTATGTACATTTTATCAGCAATAAACCTGCTCTTATGTAAGAAATGTTGTATGGGATCCTTTAAATACCAACTTAGAACTAAGGCACACGAGAATCGAAGCTGACATAGTTAATTAAATTCTTACAATGGACTCAACCAAATCAAAATACACTTGAACTGAGAAGCATGGTATAAGAGCTCTAAAGTTAAGCTACATGGGAATCTTAAATTCCGAGTATGAGTTTAAAGCATGCCATAGATAAAAAAAAATTCCATGAACTGTCAGGTCGCCCAGTTATTTAATGGCTACAATTAGTGTACTGCTATATTGGACTCCCAGTATGTTAAATTGGTACAAAGAGATGACAGATCAGTAATGCCTTTATACATAATTTTTTGTGTGGAATAAGTAGTTCTGTTGTTTGGTAAAGATTATCTCTGAGCTACGCAGTGGAGAGGAAAGTCTTGGTTTGAGATATTTGTATTAACATTAGCCTTATGGTGTGACCATTTCTGCATTTGTTTGACATACATTTGGCACTGTAATGAAACAATTAGAAGTAGACCGGTGGGATTCTCATTCAATATATCATGATAGGGTAAGGCATCGGGAAGGCAAAGACAGCTTGTCCACCTTTCTCGTTTGTAGATTAAACCAGTCAGAGGACGATTGGGAGGTGGAGTGCCTCACTAACTAAGAATTCATCATGGTTCGATCTGATGATAGGATAGTTTACCCCAGCCTTTGTCATGTTTGAATTAACGCGGAGGATCAAAAACTCCAATTTGTAACCTGCCATTGCTTAATCGGTGGCCGCCATTGCTGCAGAAATAGAGCAGTATTGAAAATGCAATTAGCAAGCTGGCTAGGAAAGCCCTTCTTTATAGTGAATTTGTTGCGGATGCATGTAGATACATATACCACCTTGTCAGATGCTACGCCTCCTTGGTTCCTTAGCAGCCTCCAGCCCCTCGCTCTGACCAGTCTGCTCACGGCTTGCCACCTGTATCGCTTGGTAATCCTTATACAACTGATCTGAGCGCTTGCCCAGTCTGTAATCCTTACAACTCATCTAATGCCTTGGCCTGCAAAAAGGTTTCACACAAAATATTGGTAAACAACATTGGAAACTGAAATGTAAAAGCACAATGTGTACAATATCTTATTTGTTTCTCTAATGCCTTAAAATCATCCAAGGTATTCAAATCATCTGCCGTTATATGATTTGCCTAGGGAAACCTTTTATCACGTGGCATTTAGTCACCACGAAATAAAATATATTCTGTATAAAAAACAGGAGTTCATCAGTAATCAGTTTGCAAGAAAAAATATTCAAAGTGAAAGACACCACTTACCACCACAATGAGCAACCCCCCCCCCCCACACACACACACACACCTCTTGAATTTGGATGAGCTAGCCTTAACCATTTTTACGCATTCTATCAGAAGGTATGCAATTAAATCACACTACTTCATGTCTTTTAGATCATCAACTTTAACACCTTTGAAAAACTACAAAGATTCTCTTTCCGAACATCTATTGCCTTTGCAGCGAAGATAAAAGCGGGGGCTTCTAGGATGAAACAAATGCAGAAGACTCGCTCATCTGTATCATCATCCACAAATTTTAGACTTTCCATTATCTGTGAGTGCATCATACAGCTCAGAATCAGCATGGATACCATCATGATTAACTGCACGCCCAGAATTGGGCAGGCCTATAACCTTTGGTACGAGAGACTTGATATCAATGTGTAGCCCATTGAACATGAACCTTCCAAGTTTTGTATCAAAACTATCAAGCACAAATAACTCCAATTGCTTGTTGAGTTTCGGGATGGATATCAGGTACACAGCGCCAGTTAATTTTCTCGATAAGAGAGAAAACATTATGCGTCTGTTTCAACTTTTCCAGAACTACGTTTACAAACTCCACGTGCGAGCACTGAGATATAATTTTCCTCTCGCTCTGCAGATGTCAAAACGATTATTCAACAAACTGAATTTATAAACAAAAAATGGTACACCGAATTAACAATTAATGTAACCAAATATTGCTTGGTTGGCTTGGTCATGCGGCTGTTTCCTCGGACGGCCACGCTTCGGCGGCTCCAGCTGTTGATCTGAGCAGAGGTCATTGCATTGTGGCACAAAAAAGAGTAAGAAGTCTATTCTGGACAATCTTAATCTGAATTATTTTTATGCATACCAGTTTGGTCCGGCTTCTCTTTCCTTGGACGGCCATGGCACTTCCGTGTCGGCACCAGGTGTTGCCCTGATAAAAAAGGGATCTTCTCTGTCAAATCTGCATATAGAGTTGCAAGGGACTGGGAAGCACATGCATCCATACATGGGAAATCTTAATCTGCATACAGAGTTTCCCGTGTACGGATGCATGGGAAACTCTGTATGCAGATTAAGATTTCCCATGTATGGATGCATGTGCTTCCCAGTCCCTTGCAACTCTATATGCAGATTTGACAGAGAAGATCCCTTTTTTATTAGGGCAACAGCTGGTGCCAACGCGGAAGCGCCGTGGCCGTCCAAGGAAAGAGAAGCCAGACCAAACTAGTATGCATAAAAATAGTTCAGATTAAGATTGTCCAGAACAGACTTCTTACTCTTTTTTTGTGCCACAATGCAATGAACTTTGCTCGAGCAACAGCTGGAGCCGCCGAAGCGTGGCCGTCCGAGGAAACAGCCGCAGGACCAAGCCAACGAAGCAATCGTGGTTTCACCTCACGGAGCTAAGCCCAAGCCAATTCAGGTATTTGGTTACATTCATTGTTAATTCGGTGTACCATTTTTTGTTTATAAATTTAGTTTGTTGAATAATCGTTTTGACATCTGCAGAGCGAGAGGAAAATTATATCTCAGTGCTCGCACGTGGAGTTTGTAAACGTAGTTCTGGAAAAGTTGAAACAGACGCATAATGTTTTCTCTCTTATCGAGAAAATTAACTGGCACTGTGTACGTGATATCCAGCCAGAAACTCAACAAGCAATTGGAGTTATTTGTGCTTGATAGTTTTGATTCAGAACTTGGAATATTCATGTTCAATGGGCTACCCATTGATATCAAGCCTCTGGTACCAAAAGTTATAGGCCTGCCCAATTCTGGGCGTGCAGCTAATCGTGATGGTATCCATGCTCATTCTGAGTTCTATCATGTGCTCACAGATAATGGAAAGTCAATTGCGGCTAAATCAAGTCTAAAATTTCTGGATGATGATACAGATGAGCGAGTCTTCTGCATTTGCTTCATCCTGAAAGCCCTTGCTTTTATCTTTGCTCCAAAGGCCAATAGATGCCTAGAAAGAGAATACTTGCAGTTTTTCAAACGTGTTAAAAGTTGATGATCTAAAAGACATGAAGTGGTGTGATTCAATTGCAGACTTCGAATAGAATACGTAAAAAGGTTTAATGCTAGCTCATCCAAATTTAAGAGGTGTGTGTGTGGGCGGGTGGTGGGGGTTTGCTCATTGTGGTGGTAAGTGGTGTCTTTCACTTTGAATATTTTTTTCTTGCAAACTGATTACTGATGAACTCTTGTTTTTCATACAGAATATATTTTATGACGTGGTGACTAAAATGTCACATGATAAAAGGTTTCCCCGGGCAAATCATAGAACAGCAGATGATTTGAATACCTTGGTTGATTTTAAGGCATTAGAGAAAAACAATTAAGATATTGTACCCATTGTGCTTTTACATTTGAGTTTCTAATATTGTTTACCAATATTTTGTGTGAAACCTTTTTGTAGGCCAAGACATTAGATGAGTTGTACGAGGATTACGGACTAGGCAAGCGCTCAGATTAGTTGTATAAGGATTACCAAGCGATACAGGTGGCAAGCCGTGAGCAGACTGGTCAGAGCAAGGGGCTGGAGGCTGCTAAGGAACCAAGGAGGCGTAGCATCTGACAAGGTGGTATATGTATCTACATGCATCCGCAACAAATTCACTATAGAGAAGGACTTTCCTAGCCAGCTTGCTAATTGCATTTTCAATACTGCTCTATTTCTGCAGCAATGGCGGCCACCGATTAAGCACGACATGATGCCTATGCTAGAACAAGGGCCGTCTTGCTGCTTGCTGAACTCCTCCAGGCATGTAATGTCTTGCATGAGCTTCTTCCTGCAAATCTAAAAGCTCCATGCTGTCTAGCTATGTTATGTTTGTTTTAGACTTGGTTATCTCGTTTTGCTGCTGTGAACCTTATGTCTGCTGTCTCTGAACTTTGTTTCAGTGGCCGTTGTGCCGTTTGGTGTGTTATGTAAGTTGGTAACCCATGTTGAACCATTTCGTGTAAATGGTAAAATGGGTTGACCATTGGTTATTAGGGCTAGAAAGGGTTAACCATTGGTTATTAAGGGATGAACCTTTTTAAACATTATGCAACGATGAAAAATCCTTGCAGCGTTCATCCTATGCATAGTTCTATTGTGAACTGTGGATGCCTGGATGGATGATTTCAAAGTGGTTGAATCGATGGAACTTTAATTCCAACTTGTGTTCAGTTTAGTTATTTTTGTCGATTGTGCATGCTTTGCAGTTAAGTTTTTGCTGATATATTGGCGAATTTTTGGTGCGCTCATCGCAAAGTTTTGTTCAGTTACAGTTTATTGTTTGTGTTTCTATGCTTCACTGCCTGTTTTTTTATGTAAATTGAGAAGGTAATTTCATCAGTGTTCTATAAATTATTGATGTTTGATTGTTCCTGTTTCTATTCTTTGCCTTGAGTAGAAATTATCAACTTCAAGTTTATAGGTAGGTTGGAGAAAACCAAGACTACGAATCTATTGTTTCCTCGTCTTTTAACACATTTTGATTCTCAAAGGAGCCCGAGGTTCAGGTATGACCAATGTCACTTGGAATGAAAGACTCGGTTGTGTTTAAGCTGTGGTATCAGAACACCAAGATTGGTGACATAAGTTTTGGCAAGGCATCTGCAAGTTCTACTAGGAATCTCCCAACATTGTCAGCACCAGCACCATCTCTCACATAATATTTTGGGTCCGTGCGACCAATTTCCCTGATCAGGGAAATTTCCAAGCTACCATCACCAAACTTTTTCACTGCAGCAGCAGTAACTGCTTCCGCAAGATTGACAACACTGAAATCATATTTATGAATCGAATGCAAGACAGATGCACAACTTTTTTGGTATGGCCGTTACTTCATCACATATCTAACCTCTGAATTAGTTGTGAAATCTTTTGGTATGGCCTGCGACGAAGGCCTAAAGGGGGACAAGGGAGCACGTGCAGCGTCGCCAGCTCTACCAAAGGGCGAGATGGTGTTGAGAGTGAAACCGCAAGAGCTTGGAGATCGAAGCCATTTCTTGTTTCCTCGTCTTTTAACACATTTTGATTCTCAAATAGAACTAAAGTACACCTATGTACAAAGAAATTATATTCCAGTGGGTCGGCACAGTCCCATGCACCTTCTTCCTCTGCGTCCAAACCAAAACTCGACCCTGACGAACCTGATGTCCTCGACCCTAAACCCTAAACCCTGAGACACATCCATGCTTATTTAGAAGCACATATTTGCTACTCCATGGCCTATACCGGGTTCGGCGTCCCTAAAACGCCCCGGTCGCGTCCCACCTATCAAATGGTACGTTCCAGAGATGCATACCCTCGTTATTCCCTATTCTTTGGCAGCCACGATTGTCATTCCTTGTACCCACCATCCCGGAAACTTGGCAACTATGTGCATAACATAGTATCATGTCCATAAATATATAAGCAGTTTACCACATATTAATCTGGATTCCATTCGGACTGCCATTACTAACAAAAATAAACAAGGCAATAGTTAAGACAACTGCCCAGGTTCAGGATGGTAGCTCCACCAAATAAACATGTTCATCCAGATACAACATGTCTCACATGTTCAAATTAATTATGTGTCCTCAAGTGCAGCCAGACAGTGGAAACAAAAATCAACTACATGTCTTCTCCCTTTACTTCCTTATTTCGATAAGCACACAACAAGATGATCATAAATAGAGCAATGCTACAACAATTTTTAACTTTCTAGATTTATGCTATTGTATTTTCATAGATACACAATTTTGCTTGTTTAGTCAGTAGTCGGACGCTATGCTAGCATCTAGTATTCTTAGTATACCAAATTAGTAGTCGGATGTGTTTGTATGGTTAGTTGTGCATTTCCAAGAAACAAAACTGTACTGAAATATTTACATAGCTTGGATCTCACACCAACAGAAATCACAAGTGCTTGACTGGATCTTGTAATTAATAACACAAATAATTAGCGGATAACAAATGAAGGATTTTGTACCTCCTTGTGGCAGAACCACCACGATGAAGACGTCCAACCAGCATCCTTGTGCCATCGGCTAGGTTGGAGTAGGGGTGCTCGCATGCCTCTTGGCCCTTGGTCCAGGCAACGGGAAGGGCCAAGCAGAAGGCCGCACGGCGTGGAGTCAGCGTCAGAAAGACCACTGTTGTGGTCGCCACATGCCGCCGCTCCTCCTACTTCTCGATGGCTCTACTCGTCGAACTGCAGCCAACAAAAGAAGTCATCCAAACAGCAGTCTACGAGACATAAGCATGTTACTTACGATACGAAAGTAAAATTCGAACCACATGCTAGCAATATAGAGATTTTATCAGACCATAACCTCACCAGTACTCCCAAACAACTTCCAATTCATACCTTGGATGGAGGACAAGAATCACAAACAACTACGCCTGGCATCCAACTGAGCTAATAAAGGAAGAGAGTAGGGCAAAATAGACTATGATAGAGAAACTATCTAGCACTAGGATTACTCTGCCAACATTCACCCAATCAAGATTCTTTTTTTTAAGTTAACAACATATGCGTCCAACCAACAAGTTTTGAATGTTCGAGCTTGATCAATACGCATAACATCTAAGCGGCAGATCACACGCAAAGAAGCACTAGAACAAGAGATGAACGATTAGTACCTCCCGGAGGCATAACTAGCCGATGAAGAGTTGCAGCAGCATCAACTAGCAACATTGGTTGTCAGCTTGGTCATGGCAGGGGCGACTCTTGGTTGATGGTCCAGACGGTAGGGAGGCGACAAGCAGGAGTGCACATGGCAATGTATGGTGCTGAGACCAGCAAGAGCTTGGGCGTGGTCATAGACCGCCGGCAAGCTACAAAAATAAATTAAGAAAAGGAAACATGTCAATCAATGTTGGCAAGATATCGTAACATAGTAAAATTAATCTAGTCCAAAGCATATTTTTAGAAGTGTGTTTGACCTGCAATAGGTAATACCATCACTAGTATAAACATGACAACACTCATAAGCGACAATATTACATTTTTTAATCAAGATAATGTTGCAGCCACACAGAGTAGGCACAAACAATGTTGCGGAGCTCAAATATTCCTTACAGGCTATATCTAACATAAGACCATCCGCGTAACATGTGTCCAAGCAATATCTACTATGCATGCAATGGACTAACTATGGCATTCACATGCTCTGGCAAATTCAAGAGCTATCTATAGAAAAGTAAAGCCAATTGCACTAAGTAAACATCCGTTTGCTTAGCAGCTAATACCTAGTTCCTGAATATAAGATGTTCTGGCAGTTCAAACTGAACCACCAAAACGTCTTATATTTGGGAACGGAGAGAGTACTAAATAATAAGCATTCTAGCAACGCAAGTAGAACTAGGTGTGGTAAAATCTTGATTGGCTCATTATCACAAGGCACAAAAATGTACCTAGATACACACATCATATAGAGTCTACAGTGGAGCAAAATAGGAAAAATGGAGTGATGAAGCCACAACAAGAAACATGCACAGGACTGTGGACTCCGCCATATGCCCATATCGCTCGTGATGGCATCCAGCCAAGGCAACGCCACAGAGGGAGCCAACAAAGACAATAACAGGCTCCTAGGGTTAGCCTGGGACTGCTCAGAAAAGAATCGTTCTTTTAATTCAGGTTGAACTAAATCACTTCATCCTACAAGCTGACCAGCTCCTCTTCAGACCTTGACACACAACACACAACAGACAACAGGCAGAGGCGGCAGAGCGCGCGCGCATGGCGTGCAGCAGTGGCGGAAGTCGCCGCGCGGGGCGGACCTAAGGGCGGGCGGGAGGCGGCCCCTCCGGCGGCCCGACCCGCGGTACGCCCTCCATGGCCGGCAACGACGACGACGTCGCGTCTTCGAGGCGCCGACCAGGGATGTTCTGCGTCCTTCAGACCCTCTTGGGCAGCGGAGGAGGGGCCAAACAGGATGAAGCCATGGCTCGGGGCCATGGTGTGTGGATCTGGATGTGGCGGATGGGGGTTCGCTCCTGCGGATCGCTCCGGGAGAGGAGTGCGGGGTGCGGGGCGGGGCGCCGCAGGACGAGCGGTGGCGGCGGCGGCGGACAAGGCCCCCTACCACGCCTAAATGGCGGCGTCGCGAGCGGCGGGGACGTGGAGGCGGCCCGGCGACAGCGATGGCGGAGGCGGCCTCCTCTCTGGCCAGGAGAGTCATGTGGGACTCCTCTCTGGCCAAGGCCCTCGAACGCCGCAGGCGGCAGGACGAGGTGTCCAATCGCCGGCGTGCGCAACGCGCAGAGTGCGTGAAGCGTCGGCTCGACTAACGCCGGCCCCTCCGCGCCGAGGGTCGCGCATGGAGTAACCCGCCGTGGTAGGTCGCGACGACGAGTAGGTAGGGCCGTTGTAGTTTTAGGTTAACTCGACTAACCATCTCTGTAAAGATGTCCTTTTAGCCAATCAATAGTAATGAAGAAATATTTTGGTTACCTAGTCACTGCCGACCGGGCCCGGATGCAACCAACGCGGTCACTTTCCGCGACCGCGCAACGTCCACGGAGACGCAAACCTAGAGCATATTTGGGCCAGGTTTGCGGCGCCGCGGACGGCCCGGTCATTTTGTGTCGCCCCTGAAGCAGGAATCCTACGCATTTTTCGGCCCGGCGGACACACGATCGCTCGGTGACTGTTTGCATGGCGCCGTTGGAAATGGCCTAAGTGACAATTTTTTGGGGCTGTATTTTGAGTTAAATGGGTGGGCGATCTGTGGCCCAAAGTGTTACTTTGTTCTATATGTATGTACTATTTATATATATTTCTAACTTTATTTTCTTTTGCACAATTTCCTATCATTTCTATGCTCATAAAATCAATCGCTACATGTTTCCGCAGCAAGGCATCATCTAGTATCTAAACCAGCATCACCAGAGTCGGGAGTATATACCTTATGGCTTCCCCACCACCTTCTCTCCTACGCAAATTGCGAAGCTTGGCAGGCGTCGTACGCCAGGAGCAAAGACGCCATGGTTCTCTTTCTCTCCCTCTTCCTCTCCCTCTCTCCCTCTCCCTCTCCCTCCCCCCCCCCTCTCCCTCTCTCTCCCTCTCCCTCTCTCTCCCTCTCCCTCCTCCCTCCCTCCCTCCCTCCCTCCCTCGCTCTCTCCCCTCTCTCTCTCTCTCTCGCTCTCTCGCTCTCTCTCTCTCTCTCTCTCTCTCTCTCTCTCGCTCTCTCTCCTCTCTCTCTCTCCCTCTCCTTCTCTCCCCTCTCTCTCTCTCTCTCCTCTCTCCCTCCTCTCTCTCTCTCCCTCTCTCTCTCTCTCTCTCTCTCTCTCTCTCTCTCTCTCTCTCTCCTCTCTCTCTCTCTCTCTCTCTCTCTCTCTCTCTCTCTCTCTCTCTCTCTCGTGGCTATTCTAGTAGTGCTTGGTCACTCTCGTGGTCCGGATTCTACTTAAGTTGCTACTCTCTCTCTCTCCCTCTCCCTCTCTCTCCAAGAGTGTGGTCTCTCATCAAGTGATTTTAATGGGGTGCTCGTTCTGGGTAGGGTTGCGAGCCGTGTGCCGCATAAGCCCGCAAAATCATACGATGCTTCAAACTAATGAATGTATACCCTCCTTGACATTACAAAGGCTTGTTTAGAATCATCCTTCATAAGCGCCGCTTTATATCCCTAGCTCCGGGTCACTGAGAGCAAAAAGTTAGATTTGTATCGGGTGTTTGAGTTTATTTGCTTTCCTCCATGTGTGTTCATCGTCTAGTTGTGTGTGTGTGTGCGCGCACATATCCTTGAGCTCTTTCCAACCCTATGGTTCACCCAGATCATATGGTATCATCAGCCTTAGGTTGCCGCGGATTTGTCAACGTTGAGCTCCCCCAATTCCCAAATTTTTCAGTTGAAGAATCGCAAAAATAGCCCCAAATTCTTTTGGATGATTTCTTAAACTATTGAATTATTTTTTGGTTTCTATCCATTGATATTTGTTCATATGTGTTGATTTAACTTCAGATAATTAAGCCCAGATTCCCACCTTCTGCAAGAATAGGAAAATCCCGAGCCAGAATATCTAGCCCCTAGCAGCTTAGTCTCTGCCCCAAGTATATAGTCTCAGGCCTAAAAGTACGGAATCTACGGCCTACTTCACTTGATTGCCTCATTTTCTTTTGGGTAAGTCCTTTGTGTTCGGAACTTTTTTTCCCGGTGGTTCCTTTTCTACAAGAAAGCTTACGCAACACATCTGTAATGATGACGAATGTTGGGTTGTGTACATATAAAGTAAAAAATGCATCTACACGTACCACTCAAGATATATCTATGAAGATGCATGAACAAGATTGTATCTTGATTGAAACTCAACAATAAAATTGCGGAAGAGTTCGATGAAGATTCTAAACGCGGATCAAAAGGTTACTCCCTCCAAGCCGCAAGGATTACTCCTTCCCACTCTGAGGATCAAAGGGTTTATCCCTCTACTGGCATCCATGCATACACCGATTCAATCCGTCGATGTTCCGCCTTCGAGGATGCCGCGCTAATGGCAAGAGTGGTGCACCCTTATGATCAACATCTATGAGGAGAAGCTCCACGAGAGAGAGAGTGGGAACGGCCTTCAATCACGAGAATGGGATGGCCTCGAGGGAAGGGGCTGCCCTCTTTATATAGAAGGAGGGGGGAGGTGATCAACTTGAAGAGGAGGCCTCCTTCGGAATTGTTTGTTCTTTACTAGTGCTTGGTGGTCGTGGAGTTTATGCCGCCGGGCCTGATACGTCTCAAATGTATCTATAATTTTTGATGCTCCATGCTTGTTTTACACCAATTTATATATGTTTTGCTCATACTTCGTTGTACTTTTATACATTTTCCGACACTAACATATTAACAAGATGCCACAGTGTCAGTTCTCTGTTGTCTGCTATTTTGTATTTCAGAAAAGTTGTACAGGAAATATTCTCGGAATTGGACGAAACAAAAGCCGAAGTCAATATTTTACCGTAACGAAGACAAAGTCTAGGAGTCGAAGGGGGCAGCGGGACGGCCACGCCAGCCCTAGGCGCGCCCTGGCCGCGCCTAGGGGTGGTGTGGCCACCCTGCCTCCACCGACATCGCCCCTCCGCCTATTTAATCACGATCTCCGGAAAACCCTAAATACCCGAGCCTCCATCCATGAAAAGTTTCATCGCGGCCGCCATTGCAGAACCCATCTCGGGAGGGTTCTGAAGCTCTTTCTGACACACTGCCGGAGGGGGAAATCATCACCGGAGGCATCTACATCGCCATGCCCGTCCGAAGTGATGCGTGAGTAGTTCATCCCTAGACTATGGGACCATAGAAGTAGCTAGATGGTTGTCTTCTCCAAATTGTGCCTCATGTTTAGATCTTGTGAGCTGCCCTACATGATCAAGATCATCCTTATGTAATGCTACATGTTGTGTTTCTTTGGGATCCGATGAATATTGTATACTATGTTGAGGTCGATGATATATTCATGTCATATGTTATTTGTGATCTTGCTTGCTCTACGTTGCTAGTAGATATTCTGGCCAAGTAGATGCTTGTGACTCTAAGAGGGGGTATTTATGCTCGATAGTAGGTTCATGCCTCCAATTTTCTGGAAGAGTGACAATAACTTCTAAGATTGTAGATGTGCTGTTGCTACTAGGGATAAAACAACAATGTTTTATCCAAGGATAATTCTATTGTTTACTTTACACGCATTGCTTAATGCGATAATCTGTTGCTTGCAACTTAATGAAGGGTTCGGACGATAACTGGAAGGTGGATTATTATTCATAGACGCGGTTGGATTATGATCTATGTATTATGTTGTAATGCCCAAACGAATCTCATACTAATCATCTTGTCATGTATGGTCGATATTCTGTCAATTGCCCAGCTGTAATTTGTTCACCCAGCATGCTATTTATCTTTATGGAGAGACACCTCTAGTGAACTGTGGACCCCAGTCCTTTCCTTTACATTGATAAATTTATCCACTACAATCCTGCTCTGTTTACTTACTGCAAAGTTCTGTTCTCTTTAATTACTGCAAACATCTTTTTCCACTCGATACGTCTAATCATTTGTGTTCAGCAAACCGGTGAGATTGACAACCTCACTATAAGTTGGGGCAAACTACTTTAGTTGTGTTGTGTGCAGTTTCCATGTTGTTGCTGACGTCGGTAGTGCGCCCTGCCACTAGTCAGGTAGCAACACCTTCAGAAGTCACACATTTTTCTTATTGGTCGATTAAACCTTGGTTTCTTACTGAGGGAAAATTTGTTGTTGTGTGACAAAGGATTAATTTGTCAATGCCTACAGATTGTAGACTAGGGTTTTGCTGGAAGTAGAGGGCAAGTAGATCCCGAAGGTTTCAGAAAAGTACTCGGCGATTATGAAAACTAGGGTTCTGTTGGCAATAGATTCGATCCTTTCTTCGTCCTCGACTCCCTTATATAGAGGGTGGAGCCTGAGGTTTCGTAATACAAGAGTTCGGAGGGTTTCGTACCCAACCCGTAAGATTACAAATCTCTATCTTTCCTAATACAATCTATCTTTCCTTAACACTAAATGGGCTTCCGAATCTTCTTATTCTTCGAGTCCGGGCCTTGAGTAAACCCCCGGGTACCATCTTTGGCAGCCCATTGGGGATGCCTATGTAGCCCCTGAGATTTTTCTTGAATCGAAGAATCAGGGAAAATCTCTAATTTTACTCATTACATAATCTTTCGATATGCAAATATTATTTTGTACAGGGATATCGGTAGTTGGGGCTAGTTTATCTGACGGATCAGGTACTAGTTAACTGCTCTAGTGGCAATCCGCAAAAACCTACTTCAAGATCACGTCCCTAGACATGATCTCGGGATACTGGTGTAAACTTCGACAGGTGCCGCTTAAGGTCTTACCATTCTGTCGAGACCCGGTCATATTTTATCGGGTACCTAACGTCCGTTAGGATTTTTCTTCGTATCTGTTGATACGGAAAGTAAGATCCGCCGTCGAGACGGTGCCACGCCAGAACGGATGCGGGGTCTTACCTTCGCAAAGTTTTGCGGCATTCGGAGATTTATTCGCGACTTAAAGCGCTCTGAGAATATATTGTCGAGTGCTTTTGTTGGAATTGCACATTTTAGAGTCATATTTGATGACTTATTTTGTCTTCCCGATGGGAGTATATGTAGAGTTATCTGTGTAACTCGAATATATTCACTTGTTTCTTTATTTTGATCAAAATTCATCGGGCACGCGAACGGCGTTCCGATGGGAGTAGCCCGAGGCTACGGCCAAGAACTTGTGCTTGGGTGTAGGCTCCACGATTAATATCCTCTGCCGCTATATTTGTAATCCTTCTCGATATTATTATATCTATCGGGTGCGCGACCGCTCTCCGATGGGAGTAACCCCGAGGCTATGAACAAATGCTTGCATTTGGTCATAGGCTCTCGCCATTTATATTGTCATATTCGAAGTTTTCTATTTTTCCAAAGTAGCCCCCGAGCGTCGGGCAAAAACTTGTATTTGATCAAAGGCTCCCGAAATAATCAATAATCTTTTGCTGTCGAAATTCTTGTCAAGCGTCTTTGTCGAAATTTTCTCTTGTCAAGATGACATCATTGCTTATGACAGCCATGATTACTGTATCGGGAACCTGCGAGAACCGCTTCTCTCTCTGCCTTGTGGGTCCAATTTTCCTATCCATTTGACACGTCGTGCAAGTGGGGGACACACGTCCTCCGCTTTTTCTGGCACTTATGTATCGCTTCCTCACTTAAAAATCCATTTACCCTTGTCCACGTGTTTGCCATGCATCATAACTTTTCCATCCAACGGTTGCGGCGATGCGTCCTTGACACTCGCGCCGCATCTCTGCTTCTCCTCTGCAACTCCTCCCTTGCTCCCATTACTTCAAGCGCTCAACCACTCTCTCTCCCTTCTCCGCTAAGTCCATTGATGCCGCCTCGCGCCCGTTTGACTAGACATAGCACACCGGAATCGAAGATGACGACAACAGATCCGAAGCGCCGAGGAGAGATCCAAGATCTCGAGCCAAGACATCAACATGCGAAGAAGATGGGATTCAAAGAAGGAGGACTCGCTCCGCCCCAAGGAGGAGAGCTACCCAAAACCTCCAATCGACTATCGGGTTAGTTTCGTTGACCACCTCATCCGAGGACTTTCTCCCCCAATCCACGAATTTCTCCGTGGTCTCCTTTTTGTCTATGGGCTTCGGTTGCATCATCCGACGCCCAATTCCATCCTCCATATCTCGATTTTTATCACACGGTGTGAGTGCTTTCTGGGTCCAACCCAATTGGGCTCTGTGGAAACGCATCTTTGTATCCGCCGTAATCCACACAACGTCGCCTACAACATTGGCGGCGTTATTATCTGTGTGTTCGACGTCGATTATTTCGACGTCAAATTTCCCGACTCCGTCCAAGGTTGGCGGAAAAAATGGTGTACATCCATGAGGAAAGCTCCAATCCGGTGGAAGAAAACATCGCCCCTTTTGACGGAGAAGCTAAAATCCTTCGCCGCCTCCCGGGACGCTACAGAAATTTGAGAACTGAGAGGCCGATGACTCGCATTCATGAGCTACGAGAACACCGCGGCAAAGAACTTTCGGGTATTGAGATTACCGCCTATTTCCTTAGGACTAGAGTGCAGCCTCTCTCGCAAAAACCCCTTCGGAATACGGTGAAGAAGATGTCGATAGGCTCTCAAAAGATCTTCCTTGAAGGATTTTGAAAATCTTATCCGCAAAATCTCATCGCTCAACAAGAAGGATTCAATTCCAACTTCTTGTCGTGTTGCGCCATATAGTAGCGCCAAACCCCTTCCCGAGGTAATTTCCTTTTAATAGCTGTATTGCCTCCTCGAGTTTTATTATTTTGTCAATTACTATTTTGTTAACGCCTTTTTATCGACACTCTTTGTTTTTCTCAGGGCCACCTCGTCCTTGCTTCTCTTCCTCCTCTTCTGAAGGTCGAGAAGTTGAAGACCGTGCCGTTGTCGACGATGACAACCAAAGCACCGCGCGCCTCACTGAAATCGCGGGTTCTCACAAATCCGCGGTCAGAGTCGGACGACACTGCCTCGACACACTCTCTTCCTCACGCTTCTCCAAGGATGAAGAGGAAGAGAGATGAAGTTAAAGATTCCGGCACTTCCAAAGCCGAAGAAGCTGAGCCTTCATATAAAAAGGCAGCTTTTAATCCATATACTGATGCCCTCGTTAGCTCGTAAGTTACTCCTTACTCTTTACTTTTCCTGTTTTGACGTTTCTTGTCTATCTTGCTTCTTATACTGTCACCATTTTATTGTAGTGGTGACGAGGAAGAAGAACAAACTGTTGACGCCGCTACACGAACGAGTACGTCGCGTACTTTGATTGTGTCGGAGCTCAACATGATGGGGATGAAACTTCTCCTCCCCAACAGGACATCGTGCAACCCGCCGTTGAGAGCCCCGAGCCTCTCCATCAAAGAGAGCGAGGATCGAACCATCCAAGGAACCTATCCAATTCCCTGGTGGTTCCTCGACACCTTCATTGGATGATGTAAGTTTCGAGCCTTTCAATACTTCTATCTTCTCTTTGTTTTGTGCTAAGTGTTGTCGAATTTATATTGGCTATATTGACTTCTTCTTCTTCCTTGGTCATTTCTTCAGCCTCTGATGAAGGAGTTTATTCGTCTTGGTACCCAATTTGTCAGGTATCGTGACTATTCCAAGAAGCTCGAAGGTACTATTTTTCTTTTCCTCTGTTGCATGTGTACCATGATTTTATCATAATATTTAACTGTCGTGATTTTTGCCAGGAGATCTTGCGAAAACCAACAAGCATGCTGACGCTCTTGCTGTCAAGTTGGAGCAGAGCGAAGAAGCTCGCAAGAAGGCTGAAAAGGATGCTGCCGCCATCGAAGATCTTCGAAAGAGGCTTCATGACGCGGAAACTTCCTTGAGCAATAACATAGCTCGGCAATCAGCTCGAGAGGCAAAATCCTTGCCCGCTTGGAGTCGCAGACTCGACGTTTTATCAGTAAGTTCTTGAATCCTTGCCTTTCCTCGGATTACTTCACGTTTTCCCTGCATTCTTTATTTACATGCGACTCTTTTTTTATTTGTAGGGAGAACTCATCAAGAATATGAGATTGAAGGTCCTGAAGGCGACGAGCTTCTCGACGCGCTGACCCTTGTTGAGATTCATGTGGATGAAGCGCGCGACGGTCTTGAAAACGCTGAAGCTGTCTTGTTGAAGCTTTTCCCTACTTCTTTCCGAAGAAAGAGGTCCCCAATACTTTTGTGGAGCTCGCCAAAGCCTTCAACGAGCCCGAAGATCTTGGGCTAAAACTTCACCAAGAAGGTGCGAAGATTGGCGTTGAAGGCACCGTCGCGCTGATTGCTAATAGTCAGCAAAACGTCGACTGGGCCAAGGTTGGCGACATAGGGAGATGGAGACGAAGAAATGGCAATCTCTAATTAGAGCTGCCAAGCCTTCTGCAAGACCGATCCTTTCTTTCCTTGGTGTTAAACCACCTGCTCCAAGCGCATCCAAGCCGGAGGTCAAGTAGACCACCCTGTCCTCTTTTTTCTTAGTTCTATCTTTTGATGCTATCGCCTTAGTAGTTTTGGCGACAACTACTTCAGTACTCCGGTAGTGACCTTTCTTTTGTAATAGCGATGTACATACTTTAATGTTTAATCGAAATCTATATTTGCTGGATGATTGATGTCGGAAATCTTTTATTTTCAGTTGATTTTTTACAACTATTCTGCAACTCCTCGTCCTTCCGATGTTTTACCCACTTCCTCTCACTCGAAGAAAATACCTGTCACTGTCGATTTTATTGAAGATTCGTCGAGTAAAAACTCAGCACGGGATTTGGAAGAACTTCGACAACAGCTGCAATCCACGAAGAAACAATCACTTATGCTCATGGAACAATCTCGGAAATCCTCCGAGAGGGAAAAAGTTGCACTCCAACAAGCTCGGGATGCCATAGCTGAAAAGGACTCCGCCGTTGCTGAAGCTGCTGCAGCTACGTCTCGAGAGAATTTTATGCTTCAACTGCTGACAGATGCTAGCCTGGATATGGCAGGTGTGCTTCATTATCTCTGTTGTGCTTTTTTATTTTTCTTTTGCTTGTCTCCTCGTTGCCCACTGATTCTTTGAAAAAAATAGGTTCCTTCTTGGATGCTACTACCGAAGATGAACGTGTCGAAGCTCGATCCAATGCACTTCTTCGGCTTGCTCATGATCATGGTTCGAATTTTGGGGCACGCCGAACGGACTCGCGGATCGTCGTTTCGGGATCGCGCGCTTCGGGTTCGTGATTATCTCGACTTTTGTACAAGGACTTTGTCTCGGTCTACGGCACCATGTTTCCTCGCAATAAGATGCCAGAAACTCTGCTTTAATGGACAAATTTCGGGATGCTCCTCATTTGTGCGGGGCCAATTAGCTGATGGCGCAAGGTTTGCTATGATCATGATAAAAATTTGCTACCCGAAGTTAGACGTGGGTCAAGTTGTTCCGAAGTGCTTGGCCAAGATGGCGAAGAGGAGGAAAAACTTCAGTAAATATGACGACGTTGTGACTCCTGTTGCCGAAGATATGATGGATGAACTTCTTCGGATGGACTCGAATTCTTCGTGAAGGGCAATATGTGAGCATAGCACTCGTGCTATAAATAATGAGCGTTTGACAACAGACAATATACTGGGAAATCCTTGAAGATAAACTGTTCCGAGGATTGTATCTTGTGTATATAATCTGTATTGTAAAGTCACTATATTTTTATTTTCAACGCCAAGCCCCCGGGCGTTTTGTTGGTGATAGTTTTGTTTTATAATGCGAGGTTGTCCCAAGGAAAAATAAATTATACTGTGTACTATTTTTGCGGGTACGAGCCCCCGAGCTTTATGTTGACCGCTATTTGTCGACATCTTTTTATTTTGGCGAGGTATTTTATACCAAAGCGATATGTTTTTGTGAGTTGTATTTTGTCGGCACTGTGTATATATATCTCTAGGGGGAAGCCCCGAGCCTGTCGAAAAGATATATAATTCCACTATCTTTATTATATTGCAGCACCGCGAGCCCGCCTCATTAAAAACCTTTCCGGCCCCACTCGGTGCCCGAAAAGGAAAAGAGGTGTCCGAAAATCGCGGGCGTTTCGGACATTGTATGTTTTAGAGGAGACTATATTTCAGCATCTAAGCGTAGAAACGCCTGATGCGCCACGTTCCAAGGGTTTGGCTCGGCAATCCCGTCTTCTTGTCCTTGATTCGTATGCTCCTCCTTCGATTACTTCGTGACGATGTAAGGTCTAAGCCACGGTGACTCGAGTTTTTCATGACTTTTTTGATTAAGTCGTAAAACCAGGTCCCCAACTTGAAAAGATCTTGGTCGCAATCGTCGACTGTGGTAGTTTTCAAGTCCTGTTGGTATTTGGCGACTCGTGACAGTACTTCGTCGCGAGCCTTATCAAGTGCGTCGACATCATCCTCCAAAGCTCTTCTCGAAGTTTCTTCATCATATTCTGTAACTCTTGGAGAATCATGTTCTATTTCTATCTCACTGCTTCAGCTCCATGGACCAGAAAAAACGGCGTCTCTGCGTCGCCGTGTTTGGTGTTGTTCGAATACTCCACAACACACTTGGCCTCCCGGCCAAGTATGCAGAGCTTTTTCCAATGGTCCCACGGACGCTTCTTGATACCATGAGATGATGCCATTGGCTTTCGACTTGACCGTTGGTCTGTGGATGTGGCGACGCAAAACTCGTTTGATGCCCACTACGCACAATATGCTTTGAACTCCTTGGACGTAAATTACTGCCGTTGTCCAATGCTGTGAGGAACTCCAAATCGAAAGACGATGCTTTTCACAAACTTGATTGCCGACGCGTCGTCCGGGAATTTATCGGCTTTGCTTCTATCCATTTAGTAAATTTGTCGACACAACGAGCATATACTCATATCCTCCTGGCGAAGCTTTGTGTAGTTTTCCCACCATGTCGAGACCCCATTGAGCAAAGGGCCAAGACAATGGGATTGGCATCAGTCAGGAGAGTGAGGTTTGGCGGCGAATCTTGGCACGCGTCAAGTTCGCACTATTTCCTTCGCGTCCTCAATTGTTGTTAACCAATAAAATCCTGCTGAAGACTTTGGCCGCGATAGCTCGTGCTCGCGTGATGCCCGCATATTCCTTCGTGTACATCTTTCGGGATGATCCTTCCTTCTTCGGGTGTGACACATCTTCGTAGCACACCGAAATACTTCAACTCTCCTTTTACCATAGTAAAAGCTTTAGATCGTCTAATTATTCGCCTTGCTTCGACTGGATCGTCGGGTATTGTTTTTCTTAGGATGTATGATATGTACGCCTGCATCCATGGAATTTGCACCATCATGACTAACTCTTGTTCTTCTTCTTCTTCCAATGCTTCTTTTGCAGTACTCGAAAGTTTTTCATCCTTCTCCTTCTTCTTTGGTTTCATTGGCTTTGTTGATCTCTCGCTTATTTCTTCCCGAACACGAGGGATCGCGAGACATTGTGACCCGATGTTTGCAAAAACATCGGCTTCATCATTGCTCAATCTGCTGATGTGGTTTACCTCGCATCCATCAAATAGTTTTTCCAGCTCATTATACATCTCCTTGTATGCTATCATACGTTGACTGCATCACATTTGTTCATAACTTGTTGTGCCACCAACTGTGAGTCGCCAAGATTTTCAGTCGGGCCCCAAGCTTTCGCCATCTTCTTCCCGTGTATGAGAGCTTCATATTCTGCTTCATTGTTAGACGCGTTTGGGAACGTCATCCGTAAGACATACTTCAACTTGTCGCCTTCAGGTGATACTAATATCACGCTGCTCCAGCGCCTTCTAACCTTTTGGACCCGTCAAAATTCATAGTCCATGTTCTCGATAAATCGGAGGCCCGTGTTTTGTAGCTCCATCCACTCGCAATGAAATCTGGTAACACTGCGATTTTATTGCTTTTCTTTTCATACGTGATGTCCCGAGGGGAAAGTTCTATTCCCCAAAGGAGACACGACCCGTAGCTTCAGGTTGTTCAATATATTTGATGAGGAGCTTCGTTGACCACTATTATCTGCGTAGAAAAATAATGTCGCAATTTTCTTGTTGTCGCAAATACTCCATACGACAGTAATGTGGGTACCGTTTTGAAGGCGACAATACTTCACTAATGAAATATACTGGCCTCTGAACTCCATGGAGCTTTCCTTCTTCCCTCTCTCTCGACTACCGAACCGTGCTGACCACCCGAGGTGTGGGCGCAATGTATAGGAGGAGAGGTTCCTTCTCTTTAGGCGCCACCAAAATTGGTGGTGTCGAAATTGTGCGCTTGAGATTCTCGAAAGCCCTATCTCTTCCTCGTTCCATTGAAATTCTCTCCCCTGTTTGATCAATGCATAGAACGGCGCTTTTTCTCCCAGCCTGGCGACGAATCCTTAAAGTGCGACTCGCCGTCGTTGTTGTATTTCTTTCAACTTTGTCGGCTTCCTCATAGTTACAATGGCTTGTATTTTTCGGGATTGGCTTCAACCTCTTGCTGATACTAAGAACCCGAGAAGTTCTCCTGCGGGAACTCCAAAAGAGCACTTTGTCGGGTTCAGCTTTGCGAACTTGTCGAGGTTGTCGAAGGTTTCCTTCAAATCTTCGATCAATGTTGTCCCCTTCTTTGATGTTATCACGACATCGTCAATGTAAACTTGTACATTTTTTCCAATCGTGTTGCAAGGCACTTTTGCATCATCCGCCGATATGTTGCTCCCGCGTTTTTCAAACCAAAGGGCATTGTTTGTAGCAGAACACGCCATAGGGTGTTATGAACGCCGTCTTGGCTTCATCATCTTCTTTTAATATGATCTGGTTATAACCAGAATATGCGTCCAAGAAGGAAAGACGTTCGCATCTGCCGTGGAGTCGATGATTTGATCGATCCTTGGGAGGGAAAGTGATCCTTAGGACGGTGTTTATTGAGACACGTAAAGTCGACACACATGCGAAGGACTTTCGTGTTCTTCGGCACCATCATCGGGTTAGCTACCCACGTGGCTGTAGATATTTCTTTGATAAAACGAGCATCTTTGAGTCGATCTATTTCGATAACATAGCTTTGCGGTTTGGTTCGAAAAACGTCGCAAGGGTTGTTTGATTGGTCTCGCGAGAGATCCAAATTGAGGTGGTGCTCGGCAAGTTCCATGGGTACTCCTGGCATGTCATTTGGACACCATGCGAAGATTTTCCAGTGCTCACGGAGGAACTCGACGCGCGCTTTCCTATGCGATATTCATGTTTTTTAATGGATGTCGTTTTCTTCGGGTTCGTCGGGTCTGCACCTCTTTTGAATCCTTGGCCGTGTTGAAGGTTGGTTCCCTGAGTGACCTCCATCGCAGACATCATAATCAGTGAGCCTTGGCGCCATATATTCTGCTTGCATCCCGAAAGTTTCGACGACGATGAAAATCTTTGTCGCACTTATCGACCGCGAAACTTCCCTTTATTGTAATTGGTCCCTTAGGTCCAGGCAACCTCCATAACAAGTACGTGTAATGAGGTACAGCCATAAACCTGGCATATGCTGGTCGTCCCAGCAATGCGTGATGTTGCGACGGGAAATCCACAACTTCAAACTCCAGATCTCTATCCTGTAGTTTTCTCGGGTCCCAAACGAACGTCGAGATTGATTTTGCCCAACGGATAACTTGGCTTCTCTGGTGTGATCCCATGGAAACGTGTATCAGTTGGTTTCAGATTTGCCAGGGATATGTTCATCTTCCTTAATGTATCTGCATACATAAGGTTTAAACTGCTGCCACCGTCTATAAAAACTCTCGACACGTCAAAGCCAGCAATTACTGCGGGTAAGATGAGCGTCGATTGTCCTGGTCGAGGAACTTGCTATGGATGATCCGCAATTGTGAAGCCAATGTCTTGCCCCGACCAATTTAGGTACTCAACTGTTGGTGGAGGCATCTTCTCTGCCATGAACACTTGGTGAAATTACCTTCTGCGCCTGTTGGATGGCCTAGCTTTCAATCATCGAGACCGCACCATTGGAGTTAGGATCAACGTATGGTGGTGGATGTGGTGTCCTTTATTCCGAGCTGGTGCCGATTTTCGTCCGTAATTGCGGGAGGTGGGAGGTGGATCTCACTCCTTGGCCCCCGGGGGTTTCTGTTCATGGCTTGGGCATTTGCAATTCTGGCTCGCAACATTGCCTGAAAATTTGGCGATCTTTTTGGAGATGTCTGTTGCCTCTTTCCGTTCTTTGTCGAGGTGCATCGGCACGGTCCGTTCATCATCTCCTGGGAGACACATAAGGTCTTTGAAACCTTGGTCCATTATTTTGCCACGAGAATCACCTCTATTGTCGCCTTGTTGCTCATTACTCCTTTGGTAGTCGTCTCGACTATTCCCTCCAGTTTCCTCGGAAACCAGCCGATATGTGGCCCGGAGCGTCATTGTTGTAGAACCGACGAGAAACTCGCCTTCTATTTTGAAAATTTCACCGCGATCCTTCTGGCGACCTATGTTGCTTGTTATATATCGCGTCTTCTTCCATCTGCCCACTTCCCTATCTTCTTGATATTGTCTTAGGATTGGTTCTTCCTAAGTCCTCGACGAAATCTCCCCGCCGGATTCCTCGCCACGAACGCTATATCTCTCGTCAGATATATCCTCTGCCAAGTGTTTAATAATGTTCCACCTTCGTATATATTCTCATCGACTCGTCATGTTTCTGTCGGCACGCCTTCAACTCTTCCAATGACGCAGGTTTCTTGCAGGTGGATAGGAAGTTTCTCACGAAGATATCCTCAAAACTATCCCAGCTGTCGATGGAACCTGGGGGGGGGTTTCTTTATCCAAGATCTCGCGGCACCACTCAAGTGAACTTGGATACTCTGCATGGCTGTTGCTCTGGTTCCTCCTACCAGCTTCACCATCTCGAGATAATCAACGAGCCAGTCCTCGGGATCCTGCAGGCCGTCGAATTTCTTGAAATTTTCGGGTAACTTAAACCCTTTTGGGACTCGAGTTTTTCGAACTCTTCTCGTAAAGCACGGGAGCCCACACATATCTTCGTCGGCAACTTCTGGTGAATGCTGGCGTTCTCTTCTTTCTTGTCGCACTCTATCCACCCTTACTTGAGCTTTGTGTCTCTCGCTCCACTCGTTCTTGGTGGATCTTGCACCGTGGTGGGTCGTGGACTATTTTGTCTAGGTGTTTCTTCGGGAGGCGTTTGCGAACGCTGTTCCCATAACTCCAACTCCAGCCATTGCCATATTAAACAATGCTTCTCTCGGGTCCCGGGTGGGTCTGGACGCGAGGATGTAAGCTTGCGTTGCCATGTATCCCCGTCGCGTTTCGGGATGATATTTCCCCTTGTATCAATCGACATGAAGGACATGTCGAGATTTTGAATTATGTTTCCTCTCTCTTCTTCGGGTATGTTTTGCGTCGAGATCTTGCTCTCTCTCCGGCGTCTCGTGTTGTCGCCGAAGTTCCTGATTGTCGTCGAGCTCTCGCTCGGCCTTTGACGCGGAGGTTGCCTCTTTGTTCTATTCGGGGATCTTTGTCTTTTCCAGCCTCACTCACACGAGCAAGTCTATATTGATATGCTTGTAGTTCTTGTACAATAGCGGTTGTGTTCATTGGTTCTGTCCCGTCCATGGCTCTTGTGGCCCTATTCCACGCTTCTTGCGGAGCTGAACTCTTTCTCGAGGTGAGGACCGACGTATTTAGTGCCTAGGCCTCTTCTGAGATCAGAGGGATCAACGTATGGATTTCCCAAATCGTCGAACTCTTCTGATGTCTCCAGTTGTGCTCGGTTTGTCTCTTCGATCGCATAGATCTGATGATATTTTGAATATTGATTTTTGTCAGGATTGGTGACACCATCATAAAGATTGGTGAAGACCTTTCCAATGGCAGCAGATTTGTCGATGAAGTTGAAGTGTCGATTTGTCGAGTCGCCGCTTATAACGGAGTCCGGCAGACGCTCGAAGGATGTGTCGTGAAGATCTTGGCGAGCTTGCCTTGGTGTCGACGCGTGGCGACGAAAACTCTTCATCGCTCGATGAAAAATCAGAATCGATCGCTGAAAATTCCGACGAGATCGGAACTTCGAGACGATAGGATCCTTCCTTGTTGACGCCAAATCGGAATTCTCCGAACGTCATGACGATGGGCTCCTCCAGATAAGCACATGCATCCAAACGGGAGGGCGGGTGAGGAATAAAATCGACTAGATCAGTTTTTCCCGTTTACCTCGATCCATCGCATTGCTTGCCACCGACGAAGTCGACGATTTGGACGTGCCATCGAGATCAGCCTGCAACCTCTAGTTCCCACGACGACGCCAATTGACAAAGGATTAATTTGTCAATGCCTACGATTGTAGACTAGGGTTTTGTTGGGTAGAGGGCAAGTAGATCCCGAAGGTTTCAGTGAAAAGTACTCGCGATTATGAAAACTAGAGTTATTGACAATAGATTCGATCCTTTCTTCGTCCTCCTCCCTTATATAGAGGGTGGAGCCGAGGGTTTCAGAATAACAAGTTACAGAGTTCGGGAGGGTTTCGTACCCAACCCGTAAGATTACAAATCTCTATCTTTCCTAATACAATCTATCTTTCCTTAACACTAAATGGGCTTCCGAATCTTCTTATTCTTCGAGTCATGGGCCTTCAGTAAACCCCGGGTACCATCTTTGGCAGGCCCATTGGGGATGCCTATGTCATTGTGCTCATCACACCTTCCTCTTGGAGTTTCCCAACCGCTTCTACAACAACCGCCACCAAAATTTTCTGGCGCCATCACCGGAGCACCATCAGGGCCATAGACCGCAGCGGCTGTGGCGCACACACCACCCACAGGGGATCTTCAACTTTTCACCTCAAAAGTTTATTGGAGCATATGAACGAGTTGGTCATATTGGAATTTCCGTGGAAAAGATAGCCCAGATTAGTGCTTCAGATAAGTTTTGACTTGTTTTGAACCCGTTTGGATCATCCCGATCGTGCCGCTGTGGATGAGAAGATCGCTGATCCTATATCTTTGTCTAGCTCAGATCGCTGATTATATTTTGGATGAGAAGATCGCTCATCGTGGTTACAAGATACGTTTGGTAGGTAGTACTACAATGTGCCAATACGTATAAATCTGGTAAACAAAACTCTAACAGTCCCTTAATTTGAACCTATAGATAGGTTGAGATTATGCTTGAACTCATTTATGTTCTTCACATGTTACACTTTTGTAAAACTACTTGATGTTTGTTGGTTATGAACTTAATATCTAGTATTTGTCTACAACTCTCTCTTGGACAAAGTAATTCAATCTCAATATGTTTTGTACTCGCACGTATTTGAAAACAAATTTTAGGTAATGGACACATCACAAAATCAGTTCTAATTTCTAAAATCTAAATGCACACAGGTAATTGATTGTCTAATTCCCCCGCAATCAAGACATCCTCAAGCAAGGAACGAAGAGAGCCGCCTGCGGGCCAAGTGAAGGGCAAGGAACGAAGAGAGCCGCCTGCGGGCCAAGTGAAGGTTAGGACAACGCAGTCGCTCGGCGGCGCTGGTGAGAGCATCTATGGGAGAGAAGAGGAGGACCGAGGGAGCCCCTGCTCCGGTCCCAGCGGCAACGAGTCACCCTAGACTGCGCTAGCACACCCCTTCTTCCCAAACTCTCCCAAGCCAGCACACAAGGAAGACGGCCACGCCACCGGACCTCACAGGAACCCACCACAACAACACCGCTGGTCCGAGCCAGCCAAACCTACCTCCCATCGGCCCAGATCTGAGCATCTGCGCATGCCAAGGTGGCCTCTCCAGCAGCAGCCCGAGCCACACCGGCCGGATCCAGGACGGAGCCGCCAGATCCGCCGTCGACCTCGCGCCTCTGCCGGCGCCCACGGCCAGGCCGGCCAGCAACCACCCCCCTGGGAAGAACACACACACACCTCACGCAGGGGACATTCGTGGCCGCTTCCACCCAGGAGGGCTTGCGTGGAGTCCCCCTCCCCCTCCCCCTCTCTCCTTCCCTCCCTCCCTCTCTCTCTCGCTCTCTCTCTCCCTCTCTCCCTCTCTCGCTCTCCCTCCCTCCCTTTCCCTCTCCCTCTCCCTCTCCCTCCCTCCCTCCCTCCCTTTAGCAAAATGCGGGCACTACCCATGTTTCTTTATTGGAAAGAAAAAAAGTGAAACCAGCTGCAGCACTTTGCGTCCATGTGCTAACTACTACACGTAGATAGATTGCTACTACATATAAGGCATCACTACCAACGCACTAGCTGCTATCCATGCGTGCTTAAAGCTTAGTTACAAGAAATAATGCCCACATGGCAAAGCAGGTAGCTAGGTTTGCTATTGCTACCACGTGTTGCAGTGGTCGCCTTCAAAATTCAAATACAACTAGAGCGCAGCCTACATTTCGTGTTGGAAAATCTTGGCCAGCGTAGTACAGTTGTGGGAATATCTTCAGAAAACAAAATATTCAAAAATACATGTGATACTCACAAGTACAAAAGTTATGAGATTTTAGTTTCCTGTGACGGAGGAAATTAGTCTTATATTATCACATAGTGTAGTATTGAAGGTTTAAAATTATTTCCAATGAGTTATGAGAGCTTCATCCATAATTAATAAAAGAACGGATGTTTATCAGTCTAGCAAGTATGGTGCCCATTGCAATGTTATGCTAGATGCGTATTTTAAGAAACAATAGCTTGAGTCACACAAGAGACAATACAATCAAAATATTTGCACCAATATATTAGACTTCAACTCTGAAAGGTATCTGTAAATTACAACGGCAGACTTCAATAATATCCATCATTATCAAATCAGTTGCAAATGTATATATCAAGCGAGCAGACCCAACAAGCAAAATGGTAAATTATCAAAGTACAATATGTAAATATTAGCTTTACCCCTGGTTAATATATACCTCAGCTAGACCGTCAATAAATCTCCCTTAATTGGGCATTTCATAGGATGCATTGCGGTTGTTTGTAAACAGTATTGTATATCTTAATTCTTAAGCCAACGCAACACAGATTTATCAAAGAGTAAGTGATCATCTCGAACATCACAAAATAAAAACATTATGACAAACAAATGTTGAAAGTTGGAACGGAAAAAAAAACCCTAGTACATATCTCATGAAATGCTTGTTCTGAGCACCTCTTACAATCTAAGAAAATATTCATCACCAGTAGAAAAGAACAACAAATGACACATAAAAGAAGTCAAGATTTGTAAATGTAGGAGAACTTAATTCTTAGTCGAATGGGAGAGATTTGTAAATAGTCATGGACGGTGATAGTCTTGAGCACTTCATTCTTAGTCGAATGGGAGAGATGTCGCTGAACCCGGGAGAAGACATGTAAGATAAACTGTGACTTACTATTAGTATTTTTTTTAAGAAACTCAGTATTGTTACAAATGTTTAGTAAGGTCTAGGCTCTCAAAGAGATTATGTGAATGTAGAACATCAGATAAAAAAGGAAAATCATCTGCACCCAGATCCTTCCTCTACTGCTTTCTAGTTGCATTATTGGTCATTTAGTTGCACTACAGAAACCACCATCCCTGATTGGGCTGATAGCTGTTGACTGCAATTCTATAGCTGAATTTCTTACCTGCAGAACCCACTGTGAACATGCACGGAGCAGAAAACAAAACCGCTAGCTCAACATCATTAACTAACTTTCGCGACATGCAGATACATAACAGATAACTATGCTAGAGTGACGACCTCAATATCATTGGACTCAAAACACCGCCCCTTCTCGCTGATGAGATCAATTGGCTGGACAGACCGCACCATCCTGCATAGCATCATGCCACACAACTTGATGGCCTAAAAATCTAACCTAGCTGAAATAGTAACACAACAGCCAAGCCTGGCACCTCCAAAAGTTTTCCTAACCATCTAGAGGATTCTAACAGCCAGGATCAACGCGAGACAAAATCAGGATCCATGGTAGTGAGCAAAATACTTGTTTCTAGGTAAGATAAGTTGACACCATATACCACCTAGACATAGTTTTCATGCCTTCTTAGAGAGCCCTACCAACCCAGATTACCGAAAGATGCATTCTTACGCCTTGTAAATGACCAAAAACTATATTTCCATCATACACTACACGTAGAAAGCCAGGACCATATCAACATAGAAAAAGCACCCCATGAACGATTATAACTTCCTACCACGCGGCGGCCAGCGCGGCTTAGCAAGGACAAATAATCAGCCACAAAATAGGAAAAACACGCAAAGAAGGCATGGGTAAACAAACAGACCTGCAGCATCCAATCCAAGTAGCAACTCCGTCCGACATCAAACCATGACACCCAATCTCCAACCAAAGGCCCAGCACCCATCCCCAGACCAGAACGGAAGCATCACGCCACGCCGGAAGCAAGGACATCGCACTCATCCAGCTAGCTGAAACCTTCGCCTGCAGAGGAAAGACTCGATCCAAATCAATAGACTGAGGAAACAGAAGAATTGAAATCCTAGTTCTCCCTTGTATAACCTTTACTTCTTACTGGGGAGATTAAGTTTGGTGATTGGTTAAATGGAGTAGATAGACAATCTAAGGCATTCATCCGAATTGGGGTTTCTGTTTTATGTTGGTCTATATGGAGGGTGAGAAATGATATCATCTTTAACAAAAAACAATCTTTTCACTTCTTGCAGGTTATCCATATGGTGTCACATTGAGTTCAGCTATGGGCCCTCCTTTCTCCGGAGGGGCAGCGGGATGCCATGGCTTCTGGATGCACACGGCTCCAGACGGTCGCGCAGCATATCTTGTGCCGGGCTGGCGACATACTAGGCGGCTACAGTTATGTGTAGTGATACTATGTTTTATTTGTTTCGCTGGTTGATTCTTGTATCAATTTTGGGCGATGTTTGAGTTGTAAGAACAAACAATTTCGAGAATTTTTAATAAAAGGCCGTGTGCATCATCATGATGCAGAAGCCGGGGTTTTATCCCCATTTCGAAAAAAACTGGGGAGATTAAGTATTTATTAAACCGCAAATCCTTCCTTACATGTACTTATTTCAGATCAGTTTTACCAGAAATCGGGACAGGCGACAGGGAGGCAAAGACGTTTGTTTCACCTTGTGCCTTCGTCCATGAATCACTCAGAAACAGGCTGGGAAGCATGGTGCCTGCCTAAAGATTTATCATGGTCGACAATCAGTAATTTCACCGCAGCCGTAGTCCTCATGGGAATAACGTGGAGCTTCAAAATCTCTAATTAGTAAATATACATATATAAGTTTATGTACATTTTATCAGCAATAAACCTGCTCTTATGTAAGAAATGTTGTATGGGATCCTTTAAATACCAACTTCGAACTAAGGCACACGAGAATCGAAGCTGACATAGTTAATTAAATTCTTACAATGGACTCATCCAAATCAAAATACACTTGAACTGAGAAGCATGGTATAAGAGCTCTAAAGTTAAGCTACATGGGAATCTTAAATTCCGAGTATGAGTTTAAAGCATGCCATAGATAAAAAAAAATCCATGAACTGTCAGGTCGCCCAGTTATTTAATGGCTACAATTAGTGTACTGCTATATTGGACTCCCAGTATGTTAAATTGGTAAAAAGAGATGACAGATCAGTAATGCCTTTATACATAATTTTTTTGCGTGGAATAAGTAGTTCTGTTGTTTGGTAAAGATTATCTCTGAGCTACGCAGTGGAGAGGAAAGTCTTGGTTTGAGATATTTGTATTAACATTAGCCTTATGGTGTGACCATTTCTGCATTTGTTTGACATATATTTGGCACTGTAATGAAACAATTAGAAGTAGACCGGTGGGATTCTCATTCAATTTATCATGATAGGGTAAGGCATCGGGAAGGCAAAGACAGCTTGTCCACCTTTCTCGTTTGTAGATTAAACCAGTCAGAGGACGATTGGGAGGTCAACTTTAACACTTTTGAAAAACTGCAAGTATTCTCTTTCTAGGCATCTTTGGCCTTTGGAGCGAAGATAAAAACAAGGGCTTCCAGAATGAAGCAAATGCAGAAGACTCGCTCATCTGTATCATCATCCAGAAATTTTAGACATTCCATTATCTGTGAGCGCATCATACAGCTCAGAATCAGCATGGATACCGTCACGATTAACTGCACACCCATAACCTTTGGCCTACAAGAGTTTGATATCAATGTGTAGCCCATTGAACATGAACCTTCCAAGTTTTGTATCGAAACTATCAAGCACAAATAACTCCAATTGCTTGTTGAGTTTCTGGCATGGATATCACGTACACAGTGCCAGTTAATTTTCTCAATAAGAAAGAAAACATTATGCATCTGTTTCAACTTTTCCAGAACTACGTTTACAAACTCCACGTGCGAGCACTGAGATATAATTTTCCTCTCGCTCTGCAGATGTCAAAACGATTATTCAACAAACTGAATTTATAAACAAAAAATGGTACACCGAATTAACAATGAATGTAACCAAATACCTGAATTGGCTTAGACTTAGCTCCGTGAGGTGAAACCACGATAGCTTGGCTGGCTTGGTCCTGTTTCCTCGGATGGCCACGCTTCGGCGGCTCCAGCTGTTGATCTGAGCAGAGGTCATTGCATTGTGGCACAAAAAAAGTAAGAAGTATGTTCTGGACAATCTTAATCTGAACTATTTTTATGCATACCAGTTTGGTCTGGCTTCTCTTTCCTTGGACGGCCACGGCACTTCCGCGTCGGCACCAGGTGTTGCCCTAATAAAAAAGGGATCTTCTCTGTCAAATCTGCATACAGAGTTGCAAGGGACTGGAAAGCACATGCATCCATACAGAGTTTCCCTTTTTGACAGAGAAGATCCCTTTTTTATCAGGACAACAGCTGGTGCCGACGCGGAAGCGCCGTGGCCGTCCAAGGAAAGAGAAGCCAGAGCAAACTGGTATGCATAAAAATAGTTCAGATTAAGATTGTCCAGAACAGACTTCTTACTCTTTTTTTGTGCCACAATGCAATGACCTTTGCTCGAGCAACAGCTGGAGCCGCCGAAGCGTGGCCGTCCGAGGAAACAGCCGCAGGACCAAGCCAGCCAAGCTATCGTGGTTTCACCTCACAGAACTAAGCCCAAGCCAATTCAGGTATTTGGTTACATTCATTGTTAATTCGGTGTACCATTTTTTGTTTATAAATTCAATTTGTTGAATAATCGTTTTGACATTTGCAGAGCGAGAAGAAAATTATATCTCAGTACTCGCCCGTTGAGTTTGTAAACGTAGTTCTGGAAAAGCTAAAACAGACGCGGAATGGTTTCTTTTTTATGGAGAAAATTAACTGGCACTGTGTATGTGATATCCAGCTCGAAACTCAACAAGCAATTGGAGTTATTTGTGCTTGATAATTTTGATACAGAACTTGGAATATTCATGTTCAATGGGCTACCCATTGATATCAAGCCTCTGGTACCAAAAGTTATAGGCCTGCCCAATTCTGGGCGTGCAGCTAATCGTGACGGTATCCATGCTGATTCTGAGTTCTATCATGTGCTCACAGATAATGGAAAGTCAATTGCGGCTAAATCAAGCCTAAAATTTCTGGATGATGATACAGATGAGCGAGTCTTCTGCATTTGCTTCATTCTGGAAGCCCTTGTTTTATCTTCGCTCCAAAGGCCAATAGATGCCTAGAAAGAGAATACTTGCAGTTCTTCAAAAGTGTTAAAGTTGATGATCTAAAAGACATGAAGTGGTGTGATTTAATTGCAGACCTTCTAATAGAATACGTAAAAAGGTTTAAGGCTAGCTCATCCAAATTTAAGAGGTGTGTGTAGGGGGGAGTTGCTCATTGTGGTGGTAAGTGGTGTCTTTAACTTTGAATATTTTTTCTTGCAAACTGATTACTGATGAACTCTTGTTTTCATATAGAATATATTTTATGACGTGGTGACTAAAATGTCACATGATAAAAGGTTTCCCCGGGCAAATCATATAACAGCAGATGATTTGAATACCTTGGATGATTTTAAGGCATTAGAGAAACAAGTAAGATATTATACCCATTGTGCTTTTACATTTGAGTTTCTAATATTGTTTACCAATATTTTGTGTGAAACCTTTTTGTAGGCCAGGACATTAGATGAGTTGTACGAGGATTACGGACTGGGCAAGCGCTCAGATTAGTTGTATAAGGATTACCAAGCGATACAGGTGGCAAGCCGTGAGCAGACTGGTCAGAGCAAGGAGCTGGAGGCTGCTAAGGGACCAAGGAGGCGTAGCATCTGACAAGGTGGTATATGTATCTATATGCATCCGCAACAAATTCACTATAGAGAAGGACTTTCCTAGCCAGCTTGCTAATTGCATTTTCAATACTGCTCTATTTCTGCAGCAATGGCGGCCACCGACTAAGCACAACATGATGCCTATGCTGGAACAAGGGCCGTCTTGCTGCTTGCTGAACTCCTCCAAGCATGTAATGTCTTGCAGGAGCTTCTTCCTGCAAATCAGGAGCTTCTTCCTGCAAATCGCCAAGCTCCATGAAGACTCTGTCTGCTGTCTAGCTATGTTATGTTTGTTTTAGACTTGGTTATCTCGTTTTGCTGCTCTGAACCTTATGTCTGCTGTCTCTAAACTTTGTTTCCGTGGCCGTTGTGCCGTTTGGTGTGTTATGTAAGTTGGTAACCCATGTTGAACCATTTCGTGTAAATGGTAAAATGGGTTGACCATTGGTTATTAGGGCTAGAAAGGGTTAACCATTGTTTATTAAGGGATGAACCTTTTAAAACATTATGCAACGATGAAAAATACTTGCAGCGTTCATCCTATGCAAAGTTCTATTGTGATCGATGGAACTTTAATTCCAACTTGTGTTCAGTTTAGTTATTTTTGTCGATTGTGCATGCTTTGCAGTTAAGTTTTTGCTGATATATTGGCGAATTTTTGGTGCGCTCATCGCAAAGTTTTGTTCAGTTACAGTTTATTGTTTGTGTTTCTTTGCTTCACTGCCTATTTTTTATGTAAATTGAGAAGGTAATTTCATCAGTGTTCTGTAAATTATTGATGTTTGATTGTTCCTGTTTCTATTCTTTAGGCGTTACTAACAAACATAAACAAGGCAATAGTTAAGACAACTGCCCAGGTTCAGGATGGTAGCTCCACCAAATAAACATGTTCATCCAGATACAACATGTCTCACATGTTCAAATTAATTAGGGGAATTTTATTATTTGCCCCTATTTACCTAGGAACTATACGATTTGCCCTTATTTACATTAGACTCTCTTTTTTGCCACTATTTACTTTACCAATTGATGATTTGCCCTTTTGAATTATTTTTGCTTCTTTTGAGGATTTAGGACAAACTCCAGGACAGAACTGCCCCTACCTGCACAAGGGAATAGAATAAGATCGGTCCTTTTCTCCTCTGTTTAGAACATGATTAGGGCTGGGAAGAACTGTCCGCGAGCGCAGCTGCCGCCGGCGCCGCTCGCCACTGCAGCACTCGCGCAGCTTCCCTCATCTACCGCCCCTCCACCTCGCCGACCGCCTCGGCAAAGTCGTGGCAGCCGAGATGTTCATGGCGGCTGCGGCCTAGCTACTGGAGCCGGCAGATCGAGAGCATGGCCGGAGCGCGTGATCTGCGCGGACGACAAGGAGCTCGCACGCGGCGTTGCAGGGATGCTCATGCTCTCCCATCGCCAGCACGAGTCGCCGCCGGAACAGGCGGTGCGTAGGATGACGTCCCCGGCGGTGAGATTCTCCGCGAAGGTCTACAGCGCGAGGAAGTCATCCGGATGGCACGCCGCCACAGCAGGCGCCGCGCCCGCCACCTTCGCCCCTTCGGTCAGAGAGCCTACGACGACAGCGCCAAGAGCGGAGCAGCGGCGGCACGCCCGCAACAATTTCGCATGGAATCAGCTCAGCTGGATCGACATCACCCAGGTCACAGATACGGGGGTAACGGGGGCGTTTCAGTCTTTAGGCGTGGGCTCGATCTCACTAGGGGCAAATTATTGATTGGCAAAGTAAAGTGTGTCAAAAAAGAGAGTCTAATGTAAACAAGGGTAAATCGTATAGTTCCCATGTAAATAGGGGCAAATAATAAAATTCCCCAATTAATTATGTGTCCTCAAGTGCAGCCAGACAGTGGAAACAAAAATCAACTACATGTCTTCTCCCTTTACTTCCTTATTTCGATAAGCACACAACAAGATGATCATAAATAGAGCAATGCTACAGCAATTTTTAACTTTCTAGATTTATGCTATTGTATTTTCATAGATACACAATTTTGCTTGTTTAGTCAGTAGTCGGACGCTATGCTAGCATCTAGTATTCTTAGTATAACAAATTAGTAGTCGGATGTGTTTGTATGGTTAGTTGTGCATTTCCAAGAAACAAAACTGTACTGAAATATTTACATAGCTTGGATCTCACACCAACAGAAATCACAAGTGCTTGACTGGATCTTGTAATTAATAACACAAATAATTAGCGGATAACAAATGAAGGATTTTGTACCTCCTTGTGGCAGAACCACCACGATGAAGACGTCCAACCAGCATCCTTGTGCCATCGGCTAGGTTGGAGTAGGGGTGCTCGCATGCCTCTTGGCCCTTGGTCCAGGCAACGGGAAGGGCCAAGCAGAAGGTCGCACGGCGTGGAGTCAGCGTCAGAAAGACAACTGTTGTGGTCGCCACATGTCGCCGCTCCTCCTACTTCTCGATGGTTCTACTCGTCGAACTGCAGCCAACAAAAGAAGTCATCCAAACAGCAGTCTATGAGACATAAGCATGTTACTTACGATACGAAAGTAAAATTCGAACCACATGCTAGCAATATAGAGATTTTATCAGACCATAACCTCACCAGTACTCCCAAACAACTTCCAGTTCATACCTTGGATGGAGGACAAGAATCACAAACAACTACGCCTGGCATCCAACTGAGCTAATAAAGGCAGAGAGTAGGGCAAAATAGACTATGATGGAGAAACTATCTAGCACTAGGATTACTCTGCCAACATTCACCCAATCAAGATTTTTTTTTTAAGTTAACAACATATGCGTCCAACCAACAAGTTTTGAATGTTCGAGCTTGATCTTCAATACGCATAACATCTAAGCGGCAGATCACACGCAAAGAAGCACTAGAACAAGAGATGAACGATTAGTACCTCCCGGAGGCATAACTAGCCGATGAAGAGTTGCAGCAGCATCAACTAGCAACATTGGTTGTCAGCTTGGTCATGGCAGGGGCGACTCTTGGTTGATGGTCCAGACGGTAGGGAGGCGACAAGCAGGAGTGCACATGGCAATGTATGGTGCTGAGACCAGCAAGAGCTTGGGCGTGGTCATAGACCACCGGCAAGCTACAAAAATAAATTAAGAAAAGGAAACATGTCAATCAATGTTGGCAAGATATCGTAACATAGTAAAATTAATCTAGTCCAAAGCATATTTTTAGAAGTGTGTTTGACCTGCAATAGGTAATACCATCACTAGTATAAACATGACAACACTCATAAGCGACAATATTACATTTTTTAATCAAGATAATGTTGCAGCCACACAGAGTAGGCACAAACAATGTTGTGGAGCTCAAATATTCCTTACAGGCTATATCTAACATAAGACCATCAGTGTAACATGTGTCCAAGCAATATCTACTATGCATGCAATGGACTAACTATGGCATTCACATGCTCTGGCAAATTCAAGAGCTATCTATAGAAAAGTAAAGCCAATTGCACTAAGTAAACATCCGTTTGCTTAGCAGCTAATACCTAGTTCCTGAATATAAGATGTTCTGGCAGTTCAAACTGAACCACCAAAACGTCTTATATTTGGGAACGGAGAGAGTACTAAATAATAAGCATTCTAGCAACGCAAGTAGAACTAGGTGTGGTAAAATCTTGATTGGCTCATTATCACAAGGCACAAAAATGTACCTAGATACACACATCATATAGAGTCTACAGTGGAGCAAAATAGGAAACATGGAGTGATGAAGCCACAACAAGAAACATGCACAGGACTGTGGACTCCGCCATTTGCCCATATCGCTCGTGATGGCATCCAGCCAAGGCAACGCCACAGAGGGAGCCAACAAAGACAATAACAGGCTCCTAGGGTTAGCCTGGGACTGCTCGGAAAAGAATCGTTCTTTTAATTCAGGTTGAACTAAATCACTTCATCCTACAAGCTGACCAGCTCCTCTTCAGACCTTGACACACAACACACAACAGAACAAGCTATTGAAAGTGGCAATAACAATGCAGCTACATGTTCATGGATCATAGCAGCAATGGAGGACGACGCACAGGAGAAGGAGGAGGACCTAGCCAGGGAACTCGAGGAGGTGTGACCCTATTGATGGCCCTGATCTGCCGGTACAAGCCCTCCATGGTGGCAACTATGGCGAGGTCGTGTACCTTGGAGGCGGCCAGGACCAGGGATGTCCTCCGGGATGCGTCATCACCACCCTCTGTCGGGCAGCCGCCACCATGGGGCCAAAGATCGAAGATTTCCCAGCGGCCGAAGTTAGGGTTTGTGTGTGTGTGGTGTGTGTGGAATGGGGGTTCGGTGCTGCGGATCGGTCCGGGAGAGGAGAATGAGGTGGTGTCGGGGCGGGGCTCAGCAGCACGGCTCGACGGAGCCGGCCGGAATCGGCCGGCGACGAAGGCGGCGCAAAAGAGATCAAGAGGAGACGAATAGGGCACCGCGGGGGAATAGACGTCAATGGTGCAGGGGTTCGCCTGGAGACTTTGCCAAAATTCCTTTCCAGTTTTGGGCCCAATCTTTCCGCTCAGCGTGAAGAGAAATTTGCTCTACAAAGTCATTTATTCTTGGCGCGCGGGCTCTACTGGCTGCACCAAAATACCAAAATTTCGCAAGTATACAAGCGTGCAGACTTACTCCCTCCGTCTCGTTTTAATTAACTTGACCGTAATTTTGCAAAAAAATCTTGTTGTTTTTTACTTCCTACCCGCACGTCCTGGTCGTAGTGGGCGTACGTTGGACGGAAGAGGTTGGAGCGGAGGAACCGGGAGGCGTCGGGCCCGCCGTGGCCGTCGTAGACGCCGACGAGCGTGGCGGCCGGGGAGGCGAGCACCTGCGCCTAGTCCTCCATGACGAGGTTGGCCTGCGCGGCGGCCATGGAGAACTCCCCCGCGGCGTGCGGGCACAGCTCCGTCTGCCAGAGCATCCCGTCCGTCGCCGCCCCCGCCACGCCCGGCGGCCAGTGGCCCCCGCAGCACCTCGCTACGGCCCTCAACATCGTCCTCCTGATCCGAGCTCTCTCCTCGCTCCTCCGTCATCGTCTCTCCCGACCGTAACTCGACGCCTCCGTTTCCCTCGATCCATCCCATCTGGATCCGTCGATTGATTAGCGACCTGGTGGAACGGATCTTACGGACACTAGATCTGAGGGAGTCTGTTTTAAAATTTGAAAATGTATAGGACGGGAATGTAAAAATCAATTTCTGAAGCGTTTTTTCTCCCCCAAGTTAATTAAAACGGGACGGAGGGAGTAGCAATCAACGCACATGCATGTGCTTACTTCCATGTACTCCTCCGATTCACATTAATTGACTTCAATATGAATGTATCTAGAACTAAAATACGTCTAGATACATCTATATTAGAGTCAGTTAATAATTTCATATGAACCGAAGGGAGAAGCAAAGCTACGTGTGTGTAGCGTCTACCACATTTATACTACTCCTCCGTCTATAAATAGACGTCTGAGATTTTTCTAAATCTAGGTATAAATAGAGTCTAGATATATCCAGATTTAGACAAACCTCAAACGTCTATTTATAGAAGACAGAGTAGAATTTATGCGCGGACATTTATTTTTAGGAGGCAAACGAACTATCGGTTGACTATGGCGAATTACTTACGGAGTTGAGACCACGCCGCCATGTCCAAGTCGCCAGTCAAGCGCAAAACCAAGAAATGAACACGAACCGAGATAACGCCTCGAGAAACCTTAAGCCAAAATGATAGACACTAGGAGCCACTGAGAACGTCACGACACCAAAGGCGCGCTAGCACGATGGGAAGACGTTTCACAGACAAGACTGCGTGAAGACACCATGGTGTTGCCGGCAGAGCCAAAAAAAAACACATACCTAGACCATGCGGGAACAAACTATCGTCGCCATGGTTAAAAGACAACGAACTACCAACGCATCCCATAAAACCTAGGCACCATAAACACAACTTAGCTCCACTAGGATGGGTTGGAGGGACAGGGAAGTGGCGAAGGTATCCCGTGCATTGAAGAAGCTACAACGACACATTATGTCGGTCAATCGACTAATCTAGAGAAACTTGAGTCCTGGACTTCTTCGAAACCATAGCATTTAAATAACGGCATTCATTTCGATAGCGGGAGCGCCCATCGTGAAATCCTCGGTCTTAATAGTCTACGATTCCGGTTTTCGATACATTGGTATTGAACACATGTTGAAAACTTAATATTATATGCTTATGGACTAGATCACACATACATAGAACGGATCGCTAGCGAACAAGAGGGGGGGTGAATGGTCGCTACACAAATGTTATAGCTTTTTCAATTTTAAGTGCGATGAAAAAGTAAAGGTGTCAGCTTTGATGATAGGGGTGATCCTATTATGATCCTAGCTATGCAGCGAGTAAAGGAACGACAAGATAGTTAGAGAGAGGGAGCGGGACAACCGGGATAGCGGAGACGAGGCAATGTTTGTTTCCCGCAGTTCCTCCCACAAAAGGGAGTACGTCTGCATTGAGGAGGTGTGAACCACGAAGGCTCGAGGGCCACACAGGCCTCACCTTGTTCCTCGAGAAAGCCCCACGAAGGAGCTTCTCCCTTCTCCACTAAGTAGCCGGTCGAGGCGGCGGTTCCTTCACAAGGTTGGGGCGAGCTCCACAAACACCGGAGGCTCCCAACACCCTATGGGGCTAGCACAACTCCAAGCTAGCCTCCATAGGAGCTCTTCTTCCAAGATCCCACCATAGGAACCCTAACTCCAAGATCCACTAAGGACTAGAGGATATTGGTGAAATCTCTCTTGGTAGAACTATAGATCGGGGTCTCCTCCTTCACTCCTCAAAGTTTGGGCAAGATTGTTTGGGTAGGGAGGGAGATCCTCAAGGTTTTGAGCTCGGCAACAATGGAGGAGAGAGAAGAGTTGAAACGAGCTGGGAAAGAAGGGGCCCTTTTATAGGTCCCCTCAAATCCAACCGTTATGTGCAGTTTCCGCACGAGCAGTACTACCGCTTTGGAAAGCGGTAGTACCGCTCTGGATTCGAAATCAGCCACAGATCTGCCACGTGGGCTCAAAGCGGTACTACCGCTGCCGGTACCGCGTGGTACCGGCAGGGCCTCTGCGAGTCCCGGACTCCTCCCGGTACCAGAGCGGTACCGGGCGGTAGTTCCGTAACTTAATTTACGGTACCAATAAAGTACCGAGGTTGTACCACCGCGTGGTTTCGGTATACCCATGGGGTGGCTCAAGTCGAGTGGTTCCGGCCTTGGTCTACGGCGGTTTCCGGATGCGTATGAGCATGAGCGACACAAGCGATGTACCCAGGTTCGGGGCTGATACGTCTCCAACGTATCTATAATTTCTGATGTTCCATGCTTGTTTTATGACAATACCTACATGTTTTGTTCACACTTTATATCGTTTTGATGCATTTTCCGGAACTAACCTATTGACGAGATGCCGAAGTGCCAGTTCCTGTTTTCTGTTTTTGGTTTTTGAAATCCTAGTAAGGAAATATTCTCGGAATTGGACGAAATCAACGCCCGCATCTTGAATTCCACGAAGCTTCCAACACTCGGAGGAACCAGGGGGCCAGGGGCCACCGGACAATAGGCGCGCGGCCGGGGCGCGGCGTACGTCTCAAACGTATCTATAATTTCTTATGTTCCATGCTACTTTTATTACAATACTTGAGTGTTTTACACATACTTTACAGCGTTATTTTACATTTTCCGGCACTAACCTATTAACAAGATGCCGAAGTGCCATTCCTGTTTTTCTTGTTTTTGGTTTCAGAAATCCTAGTAAGGAAATATTCTCGGAATTGGACGAAATCAACGCCCGGGGTCCTATTTGCACGAGCTCGAAGTCCGAAGAGGAGACGAAGTGGGGCCACGAGGCGGCCAGACACCAGGGGCGCGGCCTGGGCTGGGCGCGCGGCCCGTGGTGTCGCCACCTCGTGACGCCCTTTGACCTACCCTTTCGCCTACTTAAAGCCTCCGTCGCGAAACCCCCTACCGCGAGCCACGATCGGAAAACATTCTGAGAGGCCGCCGCCAATCCCATCTCGGGGATTCAGGAGATCGCCTCCGGCACCCTGCAGGAGAGGGGAATCATCACCGGAGGGGCTCTACATCATCATGCCGCCTCGGATTGATGCGTGAGTAGTTCATCCTTGGACTATGGGTCCATGCGTAGCTAGATGGTTGTCTTCTCCGTTTGTGCTTTCATTGTTATAGATCTTGTGAGCTGCCTAACATGATCAAGATCATCTATTTGTAATGCTACATGTTGTGTTTGGTGAGATCCGATGAATAGAGAATACTATGTTAAGTTGTTTATCAATCTATCATATATGTGTTGTTTATGTTCTTGCATGCTCTCCGTTGCTAGTAGAGGCTCTGGCCAAGTTGATACTTGTAACTCCAAGAGGAGTAATTATGCTCGATAGTGGGTTCATGCCTCCATTAAATGTGGGAGTGAGAAAGTTCTAAGGTTGTGGATGTCTTTGTTGCTACTAGGGATAAAACATTGATGCTTTGTCTAAGGATATTTGTGTTGATTACATTACGCACCATACTTAATGCAATATATGTTCGCAACTTAATACCGGAAGGGTTGGATGCTAACCCGAAGGTGGATTATTTAGGCATAGATGCATCTTGGATAGCGGTCTATGTACTTTGTCGTAATGCCCTGATTAAATCACATAGTAATCATCGTTGATATGTATTGAATCTTTATTTGTCAATTGCTCACCTGTAATTTGTTCACCCAGCATGTTAGTTATCTTATTGGAGAGACACCACTAGTGAACTGTGGACATTCTTTTACATCTGAATACATTCTACTACTTTTCTTGTTCTTTGCAAACAAACACCATCTTCCACTCGATACGCTTAATCCTTTGTTTCGCAACCGGTGAGATTGACAACCTCACTGATACGTTGGGGCAAAGTACTTTGATTGTTGTGCAGGTTCCACGTTGGCGCCGGTTTCTTGGTGTTGCGCCGCACTACATTCCTCCACCAACAACCTTCACGTGCTTCTTGGCTCCTCTGGTTCGATAACCTTGGTTTCTTTTGAGGGAAAACTTGTTGTGCGCATCATACCTTCCTCTTGGGGTTCCCAACGGACGTGTACATCTACGCGCATCAAGCTCTTTTAAGCGCCGTTCTGGAGATCAAGACACTGCAAGGGGAGTCTCCACTTCAATCTCTTTACTTTGTTTTTGTCTTGCTTTATTTTATTTACTACTTTGTTTGCTGCACTTAAACAAAACACAAAAAAATTAGTTGCTAGCTTTACTTTATTTACTTGTCTTGTTCTCTATATCAAAAAAACACAAAAAAATTAGTTACTTGTCTTTACTTTATTTGCCTAGTTTACTTTACTACTGTTATAATGGGTACTCCTGAAAATACTAAGTTGTGTGACTTCACTAGCACAAATAATAATGATTTTATATGTACTCCTATTGCTCCACCTGCTACTACAGGAGAATTCTATGAAATTAAACTTGCTTTACTGAATCTTGTTATGAGAGAGCAATTTTCTGGTGTTAGTACCTGATGATGCTGTTGCCCATCTTAATAATTTTGTTGAACTTTGTGAAATGCAAAAGTATAAGGACATAGATGGTGATATTATAAAACTGAAATTGTTTCCTTTCTCATTAAGAGGAAGAGCTAAAGATTGGTTGCTATCTTTGCCTAAAAATAGTATTGATTCATGGACTAAATGTAAAGATGCTTTTATTAGTAAATATTATCCTCCTGCTAAGATTATATCTTTGAGAAGTAGCATAATGAATTTTAAACAATTTGATAATGAACATGTTGCTCAAGCATGGGAGAGAATGAAATCTTTGGTAAAGAATTGCCCACCCATGGACTGACTACTTGGATGATCATCCAAACCTTTTATGCAGGATTGAATTTTTCCTCAAGGAACCTATTGGATTCAGCTGCTGGAGGTACTTTTATGTCCATCACCCTGGGCGCGGCAACTAAATTACTTGATGATATGATGATCAATTACTCTGAATGGCACACTGAAAGAACTCCTCAAGGTAAGAAGGTAAATTCTGTTGAAGAAACCTCTTCTTTGGGTGATAAGATTGATGCTATTATGTCTATGCTTGCAAATGGTAGATCTCATATTGATTCTAATAATGTTCCTTTAGCTTCATTGGTTGCTCAAGAAGAAAATGTTGATGTGAATTTCATTAAGAGCAATAATTTCAACAACAATGCTTATAGGAATAATTATGGTAACAACAACTTTAGGCCATATCCTTCTAATAATGGTAATGGTTATGGTAATTCTTACAATAATAATAAGAGTGTACCCTCTGGTCTTGAAGTGATGCTTAAAGAATTTATTAGTACACAAACTGCTTTCAATAAAACTGTTGAAGAAAAGCTTGGTAAAATTGATATTCTTGCTTCTAAGGTTGATAGTCTTGCTCTAGATGTTGATCTTTTAAAATTGAAAGTTATGCCTGAGAAAGTTGAAGATGCTAGGTTTGCTAAAAAAAATGCCATCCAAGTTAGAATTAATGATAATATTAGATTGTTGGCTGAATTGCATGCTAGGTGGGATAGAGAAGAAAAAGAAAAACTTGCTAAAGAGAATAATGTAGCTAAAGTATGGACTATTACCACCACTAGTAATGTTGATTCTTCACATGTTGCTGCACCTCCTACTATTAATGGTAAAATAATTGGTGTTGGCAATGTTTCTACTCCTAGTGCAAAGCGCACAAAATTGCCTGAAACTGTTTGTGATAAAACTGCTGAAATTTTTCAAAATATTGGTGACAATGATTCCATTGCTGTAGAATATAATGGTTTAGATTTTGATGATTGTCATATTATTGTTATAAAGTTCTTACAAAAACTTGCTAGAAGTCCCAATGCTAGTGTTATAAATTTAGCCTTTACAAAACACATTACAAATGCTCTCATTAAAGCTAGGGAAGAGAAATTAAAACTTGAAGCTTCTATTCCTAGGAAATTAGAAGATGGTTGGGAGCCCATCATTAAAATGAAATTCAATGACTTTGAGTGTAATGCTTTATGTGATCTTGGTGCAAGTATTTGTTATGCCTAAAAAGATTTATGATATGCTTGACTTGCCACCATTGAAGAATTGTTATTTGGATGTTAATCTTGCCGATAATGTTAAAAAGAAACCTTTGGGGAGGATTGATAATGTGCGCATTACGGTTAACAATAACCTTGTCCCCGTTGATTTTGTTGTCTTGGATATCGAATGCAATGCATCTTGTCCTATTGTGTTGGGAAGACCTTTTCTTCGAACCGTTGGTGCTGTTATTGATATGAGGAAGGTAATATTAAATATCAATTTCCTCTCAAGAAAGGTATGGAACACTTCCTAGAAAGATAATGAAGTTGCCTTTTGATTCTATTATTAGAACAAGTTATGATGTTGATGCTTCTACTCTTGATGTTACTTGATTTGCACTTTCTGCGCCTAGCTGAAAGGCGTTAAATGTGGCACCCCCGGGATCAGGGTTAGACAAATACCAGATCTTCGTCTGACCTAAGTCTAACCTCGAGCTCGAGAGACTACAGTGAGAGAATCGGTAACACAACAGTGACTCTACGACTCAAAAGAATAAATTACAACTCTTAGCAGAGTAAGATCCAAATTATTACACGCAGAGGTCACTGACCCAACATTCAACAAGCAACGGAAGCAAATTATGTTATTCTAAAATAACAAGATAGCAAAGGGCTTAAGAAGCCATAACATAAAGCGACGTCCCAGCCCATAAGTCTCAGGCTGCTGCCTGGGAACCCCAAACTACTAGTCGATGTTAACGTAGAAACCACCTTCGGCTGAAGCAACTATGAAACAAAAGCATGCAAAGCTGAGTACGGGGACTCAGCAAGACTTAGTACAACCTTTTAGCAAAGCGGGTATGCGGGCTTTACGTGGAGCTTCTTTTGCGTAAAGCCGGTTTTCCTTTGTAAGACAAGAGAGAGGAGAAGCTCGACTACTCGGAACCTTTAAAAGGGGATAAGAGAGCGATATCTCTATCTCTATTTGATCATCATATTGTATCCACCAATCTTCATCATCTCGAACCACTATCCTCGGATTACCCCCTCAAAGCCCGAAGAAGGTATCCGTAAACACACATTGTTTGCCAAGTTTTACGATTAGGTTCATGTTCTCTATGGTCACAGAATCCATTCCCAAGTCGTCCATAACCGCGGACACGACTTTTCGAAAAGATTTAACCCTGCAGGGGTGCACAATTTTATCCACACGTGCCAACCGACTCTTAGTGCCAACGTATAAGCTCTCTTCCTTGGAAAGCCGGGAGGGTGGTTGACCACGACCTTTACCTTCTGTCGCCGAGACCATGAGTCACGCACTAAGGATTGTTCCGCCAGTAACGGGTCAAGTCCGAAGCGGTCCTTAACGATGTGAGCCGAGGTGGGTTTCCCCAGAGGCCGCAACCCCCACCACCACGACCACGCTTACCTACCTGTTATGTACCTTTTCCCCAAGCAAAATGCAATGCATATGTCCAGGTAAAGCGCAAACTATGTGACTCATGGAATCTACTAGGCAAGTTATTGAGTCGAGAGGGTACCATAATAGGGCCTCGTGTGGTTGTACGCTCGATCTTGGTTCAAGAGGCGAGAACTCGCATCCTAGGGTCGGCAGAAACGAAACAACCCACCACATCCCAATATGGCCTTTCGTCTGAGCCTTTAATCATGTTTAACACTCATCTCTATACTTACCACGTCAACCTGTCATGCTAGATTTATTTCATTGTAAGGCTCCAGTCCGAAGACCGGAGTAGTAGCGTAACAAACTAAGCATGGCTAAGCATAAAGAGATAAAGGCTCTAGCGACGCACACATGCAAACCTAGGTATGCTAGGAGCAGTGGATCATGGATTTGAGGCTACAAGGATGGAACATGCAATTGATAGGATAACTCTACCTATCGATAAAAGACAGTTGAATCGTGTGCAATATGTAGGAACCAGAAGTAAAAGCATTTCAAAAACATGTATGAACCAGGCTAGGGCTTGCCTTGTCCCTCAGCTGATGAGTACGGTTCTTCGGTGGTGTTGACGTCGGACTCCGGCTCAGATCCTATTCGCGAAGAACCAAACACCGGAAAGGGAAATAAACATTCAAGACATGGCATAATGCAATGCGCATACAATATGAATGATATGTCATATTAAGGAATTGATTAAACCCTAGGTGCATCATCAGGTTAAAGGGGTTCCGGCATCGGACCCCGACATATGAGAGGGTTGTATTAGGGTTTTCTACTAAGCTCCACATTTAATGGGTTCAATCATGTATGAAACATGTATAAACGAATAGGAAATGTTTTTCTGATCAATTTGATATATTATACATATTTTTCTGAATTAAAATGAATTAGTTATGAATTAAACAAGATTTAAACAATTTCTGGAAAATAATAAAAATATGACAAGTTGGACCCACTGTCAGCATTTTAACATTTTAGAAATGATTAAATCCCTGACAGGCAGACCCCACATGTCATATAAATAAATAAAATAGAAATAATAGAAAATATAAAAAGAAAAGGCCCTGCTGACGTCATTGTGACGCCAGCATGGCGTCATGGTGGCCATGGCCGGCCAGGTCGAGCACGGACGACGCTCGGCGCCGGGCGCGCGCGAGGGGCGCGTTGGATGCGCGGGCTCGGGGCGAACCCAACGAGGGCGGCGCCGCCCGCTATTGGTCACCGGAGGGCTTGCTCCGGCGAGCCCGAGCGGCGGGGCGGACAGGTGCGCGACGCGGCGGCGCTACACGGCGAGCCAGGGCGAGCGGCGGGTACCACGAGGACCGGGCGCTCACCAGGAGCACGGGAGGCTTGACGGCGGCGCCGGAGGTGGCCGGAATCGCCGGCGGAAGGCGGTGGCCGGCGCGGCAGGGTCGCCCGATTCGCGCATAGGGAGCTCCTCCGCGGCGCCGTTTGGTGGAGGAGAACGAGGGCGTCGAGGCGGAGCGAACGGCGGCGTCGGCTGGGCTCGGGGAGGAGCGTAGCGGCGGCGACGGCGAGGTTGGCCGGGCTAGGGTTTGCGCGGCGCAGAGAAGAGGGAGGAGAGGAGGGGCGGCGTGCTAGGGCCTGGCGGCGGCGCGGGGCTTTATAGGCCGCCAGGGCGGCGGGGAGGATCCCGGCGGCCGGCGCCATCGGGCGGCCAGCAGCCTTGGGCGTGGCTGCTGGGGAAGAAGACAGGGCGATTTTGCCCATAACCCCTGGGTTTTGGGAAATTCCCTGGAAATTAAAAACAGGGTAGAATTTTGGGATTTTGAGGGTATTTTAACCCCAAAATTTGAGGGGCTTTTTGCATCAAATTTTAAATAGAACAAGATACAACATATTTAACATTGTTTCAAAACATTTTAGTGCAAATTTTCTCAAATTAAATGCAAATGCATGCATGCTTATGAACAACTAACAGCATTTATTTGATTAACAAACATGGTCTGTTATAAAGAAAGCACTTTTTGGGAGATAACCCATGTGTTTATTTTACTACAGCAATTTTTGTTTTGTTGAGTCTTGGAAGTTGTTTACTACTGTAGCAACCTCTCCTTATCATGTTTTTATGCCAAGTAAAGTTTCTATGCTAAAGTTGATGTTATATTTGGGATCGCTGCGCAGAAACAGCATTGCTGTCTGTCACGAATTCTGGCACAAGTCTCTGTAAAAAAATCGAAAAAATCTGCAAATTTACGAGCGTGATCCTCAGATATGTACGCAACTTTCATTAGTTTTGAGTTTTTCCATTTGAGCAAGCTAAGTGCCCAGTCCAGATGCATCTTTACGGACTGTTCTGTTTTTGACAGATTCTGCCTTTTATTTCGCATTGCCGCTTTTGCTATGTTGAATGAGTTTCTTTGTTCCATTAACTTTCAGAAGCTTTGTGCAATGTCCAGAAGTGTTAAGAATGATTGTGTCACCTCTGAATATGTGAATTTGTGGTTAAGCACTAACCCTCTCATGAGTTTGCTTGAAGTTTGTGTGAAGGAAGTTTTCAAGGGTCAAGAGAAGAGGATGATATACTATGATCAAGAAGAGCGAAAGGTCTAAGCTTGGGGATGCCCCGGTGGTTCATCCCTGCATATTTTAAGAAGACTCAAGCATCTAAGCTTGGGGATGCCCAAGGCACCCCTTCTTCATCGACAACATTATCAGGTCACTTCTAGTGAAACTATATTTTTATTCCGTCACATTCTTATGTTCTTTACTTGGAGCGTCGGTTTGTTTTTATTTTTGTTTTGTTTTGAATAAAGTTGGATCTCGCCATCCTTATATTGGAGATATTACGCTCCGCTTTTTCATATGGAACACTTGTGTTCTTAATTGTGCTTTAATGTTCATGGCGAAAGCTTATTGCTTCGTTAAATTGCCATTTGGTTGGAATTGGAAAATGATGCATATGGTTTGACAATTTGGCAATTGTTTGAGCTCTCATAGATCATGTTTAAGCTCTTGCATCATGTAGTTTAATCTATTAATGAAGAACTACTGTAGAGCTTGTTTAATTTGGTTTGCATGATGATCTCTCTAAGTCTAGATATTTTCGGGTAAAGTGTTTGAACAACAAGGAAGACAGTGTAGAGCCTTATAATGCTTGCAATATGTTCTTGTGTGAGTTTTGCTGTACCTGTTCATACTTGTGCTTGCTTCAAACAACATTGCTAGCCCAAACCTTGTTGAGAGGAAATGCTTCTCGTGCATCCAAACACCTTGAGCCAAAATCCATGCCATTTGTGTCCACCATATCTACCTATTATGTGGTATTTTCTGCCATTCCAAAGTAAATTACTTGAGTGCTACCTTTAAAATTTCATTCCTCTACCTTTACAATATATAGCTCATGGGACAAATAGCTTAAAAACTATTGTGGTGATGAATATGTAGTTATGTGTTTTAATTCTTATAAGTTGCTTGTTGAGCGGTAACCATGTTTTCTGGGGACGCCATCAACTTTATCTTTGTTGGATATCATGTGAGATGCTATGCATGTTCGTCTTATCTGAAGTAGTGGACTTCACGATCAAATGGTTTGAGTATGCATATGTTAGAGAAGAACATTGGGCCGCTAACTAAAGCCATGTATCATGGTGGAAGTTTCATTCTGGACATACAACCTCAATCTCTTATGAGAATATTAACTATTGTTGAATGCTTAAGCATTAAAAAGAGGAGTCCATTATCTGTTGTCTATGTTGTCCCGGTATGGATGTCTAAGTTGAGAATAATCAAGAAATCCAATGCGTGCTTTCTCCTTAGACACTTGTACAGGCGGCATAGAGGTACCCCTTTGTGACACTTGGTTGAAGCATATGTTATGCGATGAGAATCCGTGTTTTCCGAGATAGTAGGACGAGGTGCGGGCACTATTGGTACTCTATGCATGAGGCATGCAACTTGTAGGAAGTATTATGCATAGCACATGTGAATTATTACTACCGTTGACAAAATTGTTTCTATGATTTCAAAACAAAAAGCTCTAGCACAAAAATAGTAATCAATGCTTCCCTCTGCGAAGGGCCAATCTTTTACTTTATGTTGAGTCAGTTTACTCATTCCCTTCTATCTTAGAAGCAAACACTTGTGTTAACTGTGTGCATTGATTCTTACATGTTTACTTATTGCACTTTGTTATATTACTCTATGTTGACAAATATCCATGAGATATACATGTTACAAGTTGAAAGCAATTGCTGAAACTTAATCATCCTTTGTGTTGCTTCAATGCATTCTACTATGAATTTATTGCTTATGAGTTAGCTCTTATGCAAGTCTTATTGATACTTGTCTTGAAAGTATTATTCATGAAAAGTTTTGCTATATGATTCATTTGCTTAGTCATTATCTTTGTTAGCAATCTTTTGTTCAGATCACTCCATTCATCTCATATGCTTTACAATAATGTTGATCAAGATTATGTTGGTAGCATGTCACTTCAGAAATTATTTGTGTTATCGTTTACCTACTCGAGGACGAGTAGGAACTAAGCTTGGGGATGCTTGATACGTCTCAAACGTATCTATAATTTCTTATGTTCCATGCTACTTCTATTACAATACTTGAGTGTTTTACACATACTTTACAACGTTATTTTACATTTTCAGCACTAACCTATTAACAAGATGCGAGTGCCCATTCTTGTTTTTCTGCTGTTTTTGGTTTAGAAATCCTAGTAAGGAAATATTCTCGGAATTGGACGAAATCAACACCCGGTCTTGCACGAAGCTTCCGAAGTCCGAAGAGGAGACGAAGTGGGGCCACGGCGGCCGGACACACCGGGGCGGCGCGGCTGGGCCAGGGCCGCGCGACACTGTGGTGTCGCCACCTCGTGACGCCCTTTGACCTACCCTTTCGCCTACTTAAAGCCTCGTCGCGAACCCCCTGTCGAGAGCCACGATACGGAAAACATTGCGAGAGGCTCACCGCCAATCCCATCTCGGGGGATTCAGGAGATCGCCTCCGGCACCCGGAGAGGGGAATCATCACCGGAGGGCTCTACATCATCATGCCCGCCTCCGGATTGATGCGTGAGTAGTTCATCCTTGGACTATGGGTCCATAGTAGCTAGATGGTTGTCTTCTCCGCTTGTGCTTTCATTGTTATAGATCTTGTGAGCTGCCTAACATGATCAAGATCATCTATTTGTAATGCTACATGTTGTGTTTGGTGAGATCCGATGAATAGAGAATACTATGTTAAGTTGTTTATCAATCTATCATATATGTGTTGTTTATGTTCTTGCATGCTCTCCGTTGCTAGTAGAGGCTCTGGCCAAGTTGATACTTGTAACTCCAAGAGGGAGTAATTATGCTCGATAGTGGGTTCATGCCTCCATTAAATGTGGGACAGTGAGAAAGTTCTAAGGTTGTGGATGTGCTGTTGCTACTAGGGATAAAACATTGATGCTTTGTCTAAGGATATTTGTGTTGATTACATTACGCACCATATTTAATGCAATTATCTGTTGTTCGCAACTTAATACTGGAAGGGGTTCGGATGATAACCTGAAGGTGGATTATTTAGGCATAGATGCATGCTGGATAGCGGTCTATGTACTTTGTCGTAATGCCCTGATTAAATCACATAGTAATCATCGTTGATATGTATTGAATCTTTATTTGTCAATTGCTCACCTGTAATTTGTTCACCCAGCATGTTAGTTATCTTATTGGAGAGACACCACTAGTGAACTGTGGACCCGAGTCCATTCTTTTACATCTGAATACATTCTACTACTTTTACTGTTCTTTGCAAACAAACACCATCTTCCACTCGATACGCTTAATCCTTTGTTTTCAGCAAGCCGGTGAGATTGACAACCTCACTGTTACGTTGGGGCAAAGTACTTTGATTGTTGTGCAGGTTCCACGTTGGCGCCGGTTTCACTGGTGTTGCGCCGCACTACATTCCTCCACCAACAACCTTCACGTGCTTCTTGGCTCCTACTGGTTCGATAACCTTGGTTTCTTTCTGAGGGAAAACTTGCTGCTGTGCGCATCATACCTTCCTCTTGGGGTTCCCAACGGACGTGTACATCTACGCGCATCACGCGCCCCCTATGGTCTGGCCCCACCATGGCTCCACCGACATCGCCCCTTCACCTATATAAAGCCCCTGCGTCGAAAACCCTAAAAACATAAGCCACGGTACGAGAAAAGTTCCAGAGCCGCCGCCATCGCGAAGCCAAGATCTGGGGACGGGGAGTCTCGTTCCGGCACGCCGCCGGGACTGGAAGTGCCCGGAAGGCTTCTCCATCGACACCACCGCCATCTTCACCGCCATCTCCATCAACGCTGCTGCTCCCATGATGATGAGGGAGTAGTTCTCCCCCGAGGCTTGATGGGGTTCGTAGCATAGAAACAAAAAATTTTCCTACCGCAAGACGAATAAATCCAAGATCTAATCTATGGAACACCCAAGATCTAATCTACAAGATCGAAGCAACGAGATTGACAAGATACTAACCCTTGATGATTTCCAAAGCCTACGAGATCAGATCTCGTTGTTGATGTAGACGATCATCCCCAGTGCTGCAATCCGGCAGCACTTCCGTACTCGGTCGCGCGTACGGTGTCGATGAAGCCCTTCCTCTCCCCCGTTCAGCGGGCGGAGGTGTGGTAGATCTCCTCCAAATTCCAGCAACACGACGGCGTGGTGGTGGTGGTGGAGGAAGAAAAGCTGCAGGGCTTCGCCAGCGGAACAGCGTATGGTGGAGGAGAGAGGCGGCCAGAGGAGGGGGCAAATCAAGGGGATGGTGGCCGGCCACCCCCTCCCCTCCTTATATAGGGGGAGGGTCGGCTGGGGTGGCCCCCTTTCCCATCTAGGGTTAGGGGGGGGCGGCCAAGTGGGGGGAAGAGGATTTCTTCCCCCAAGTTGATCCCCTAGGGTTTTGGGAAAACCCTAGGGGTTGGCCGGCCTGGGCCTTGGGGGCCAAGTGCCCCTGGCCCATTAGGCCAGAAAGCATCCCCTCGGCCCACGGTGGGCCTCCCGGGTCGTGGGCCCCATGGTGGACCCTTCCGAACCTTCTAGAACCTTCCAGTCAACCGGAACAATCCCGAACATTTCCGAAAACCCAGAAATCAACTTCCCTTATATGAATCTTATTCTCCGGACTATTCCGGACCTCCTCGTGACATCCTGGATCACATCCGAGACTCCGAACAAACTTCGTCTCCATACCATATTCAAATCTACTTATGCGACATCGAACCTTAAGCGCGTCACCCTACGGTTCGCGAACTATGCGGACATGGTCGAGACTCCTCTCCGAGCAATAACCAATAGCGGGATCTGGAGATCCATAATGGCTCCACATATTCAACGATGACTTAGTGATCGATTGAACCAATTACATACGATGCCGATTCCCTTTGTCACGCGATATTTTACTTGTCCGAGGTTCGATCATCGGTATCTCCATACCTTGTTCAACCTCGTTACCGACAAGTACTCTTTACTCGTACCGTGGTATGTGATCTCTTATGAACCATTCATATGCTTGCAAGCTAATCAGATGACATCCCACCGAGAGGGCCCAGAGTATATCTATCAGTCATCGGGATGGACAAATCCCACTATTGATCCATATGCCTCAACTCACACTTTCCGAATACTTAATCCCACCTTTATTGTCACCCATTTACGCAATGACGTTTGATGTAATCAAAGTACCCTTTCGGTGTAAGTGATTTACATGATCTCATGGTCGAAGGATTAAGACAACTATGTATTGAAAGCTTATAGCAAATGAACTTAATGACTTGATCTTATGCTACGCTCATTTGGGTGTGTGTCCATTATATCATTCACCTAATGACATAACCTTGTTATTAATAACATCCAATGTTCATGATCACGAAACCATGATCATCCATTAATCAACAAGCTAGTTATACAAGAGGCTTACTAGGGACTCCTTGTTGTTTACATAACACACATGTATCAATGTTTCGGTTAATACAATTATAGCATGGTATGCAAACATTATCATAAACACAAAGATATATTATAATAACCATTTTATTATTGACTCTTGGGCATATCTCCAACAGTCTCCCACTTGCACTAGAGTCAATAATCTAGTTTACATATGTAAAGATATAACACCTTGGTCTTCTGGTGCTTATCATGTTTTGCTCACGGGAGAGGTTTTAGTCAACGGATCTGACACACTCAGAAACGTATGTATTTTGCAATTCATTTGCGTCTCAACGCATCACTCATTTTCCAAATGAGTCGGCATTAATTGTATATGCTTAGTCCTCTGGTGGAACCTTAATTCCGCGGTCTGAAATAAGTCACTAATATTGTCACACACAATATAGCTTCAAAGTTCTGACACTGTCGGAACTACACCAAGTTCTCAAAGAACTCCTTGACTTAACATCCTCAGTCATTGTCAAAACAATGACATACTCTGCCTTTGTTTGTAGAATCCGTCACAATATTTAGAACTGATCTAAATCTAGCATAGACTTCTTCTAGCTCATTGTGCTACCTTATAAACAACACTTAGCCTAATTGAGATTGAAATTTCATTTTTATATGTAACCAAACTAATATCGGTGCAACACCTTACAGCGATTTGTTTGTCACTACCCCATATAAAAACTATATATATATATATATCCTTGGTTCTTCTAAAGGACTCAGGGATATTCTTACTGTTGTCCAATGATCATTACATGAATCATTCTGGTATATGCTCATAACATTTTAGAGCACAGGACATCTGACTTTGTACATATTATTCGTGATCTGAAATCACTCATGTGTTTTTACTCATCAAGTGTCAAATACACTCAAGTCTTGTTAAACCTTCACATGAAAAGAACACCTTCTTAATATTTTTATATTGAACCACTTCAATATTCATTCTATGTACTTTGACTTAAACTTATTATGTGTTTCAATCTATCTTCATAGATCTTGACACTAAATATGTTTGTCCATATCCTTTCATTGAAATTAATTCTCAATGAAACCTTTTAATCACATCAATTATTTTTAATCAACGATATGTCATCTACATAAATATGTCTCAGCGCTCCCACTTAATTTCTTGCAAATGCAAGCATCTTCATCATTTACGATGAAATCAAAACTCTTTGATTATTTCATCCGGTGAAGATTCCAACTCCGCGATACTTACTTCATCCAATTGAAGTTTGTATACCTATCTAGTATTCCACGGACCACAAAACTCTTGGTTGTATCTGGTATACATCCTTCATACATACTTCTGGTAAGAAATGTATTTCTGCCATCCTACTATCATATCTCATAAAAGAAATATGTAGCGATTACTAGAATAATCCACATAGACTATAAGCATTGCCACGGAAGATCTAATCTTATCGTAGTCAACTCTTTGAACTTTGTCGTAAACAACTTTTCGATAAGTCAAGCTTCTTTAAGGATATTGTATCCAAGTCCATCAATTTTATAGATCCATTTACTTTCAAAAAGTGTTCACCTATCTCGGATTTCATGGCGCATAGCCATTTTAACGGAGTCAGGGCCCATCATAACTTCTTTGTATGTAGTTGGTTTATCATTGTTCAAAATCAATCCTTTGTTCACAAATCATTCATTTGATCACAAAGTAAACCATATCTACAAGGTTCAATAGGTACTTTGATCTCCATGACTATAACACTTTATAGACATGGGAGCCATGATATTCGTAGCTGCTTCCCGGAACCATTTCCGATGTTGTGCTACTCTGATCATCACGCTCAGGTTCATGAACCTTATCAAGTTCCATTGTCCTCCCACTCAAATACTTCGCTAGAAAACAATTTCTTGGAAATAAGCAAGTAACATCAACAAACACTTTTGTCTTTTACTTAATAGTGGAAAGAATTCCCAATCAATTCTCTGGGATAACCAACAAAGACATTCATCCGATTTTGGTTGTAAACTCATTCACTTATGCTACGCATACCAAAATTTAAGAAAGGACTATTAGGGTTTATACCCATGCCATAACTCATATGGTGTCATTTCAATGGATCATGATGATGCTCTATTTAGTGTAAAAGCGGTAGTCTCTAAAGCATAATCCACAAAAATATAATGGCGTTATTTTATTTTATCTCATCATCAATCCAACAAGTTTTGGATACGTCTCTTGGATATCATTACTATGATACTCCAAGAAACGTGAGTAGTAGAACAATTTCATAACTCTCTTAGATGTTCGCTAAAACTCGTAATTCAAATATTTCCACCATGATCAAATCATAGATATTTGACTTTTCTATTACGATGATTTCCACTTCATGCTGAAATTTATTTGAATCCTTTCAAATGTTTCAAACTTCTTCCTTACCGAATATATCCACATATATACTCAATTCATTGTTAGAAGTTTTCATGAAGTAGAAGAATCTCCCACACACAACTATGCCCAGTGAACCATATACATCACCATGTATGTTTCCACTAAGTTAATTGCCCGTTCAGCTCTTGGCCTATGAACGGGATTTAAGTCATTCTCTTTAGAAGAGATTTGCAAGCGCCAAATGATTCAGAAATCAAATGACTCCAAAAGTCCATTTGCATGGAGTTCCTTCATGCGTTCCTTTCTAACATGACCTAAATGGCGGTTCCACTAATAAGTGGAATTCATATCATTTGCCTTATGGCATTTTAGCGTCAGTGTTATGTATGTGTGCTTCACCATAAAGATTTATAATAACTTATCCATCGTACATGGAATCCTGTTACAATTTGAACAACTCGTTGTTTTCATTTAACCAGAACAATACAACAGTTATAAAGTTCTTTATTATAAATCTGAATGGCTAGACAGAATGCCAACGACGAACATAATAACACTTTATTTTTGTTCCAGACGTGCATTCCATATTCTTTTTAGTCACTTAGGCCATTGTATTCTTGTATTGCGTTGTTTTGTATGACACCTCATACCAACCAATATGGTACTAATACCCAAGAATTTCATTGTGTGACCAAAACAAGGAATACATTCATAACATGTATATCATCTATATACACCTGAGCTAGACTTTCTAGTATTTTCTTTCTTTCTGCCAAAATATCTTTTGTAGTTTCTCTTTTAGCTTTCCTCATTCTCAGAAAAAACACTTCACCTTCAATAACTTCTAGGTCCATTGGTCAAATACCAATAACCTTGAGGTTCTTAACTTGAAGTTGATCATCACATGACAAGCGTTCTAGATTTCACTATTAGTAACCTTTAATGTAATGAACAATTTCACTCATAATTTTATCCATCAAATCATGACGACTTTCCGAGACCATGTCTGTACATGCTAGGCTCGTAAAGTTTTAACCTTAGTATTCGCATGTGCAAATATGTCTTGCACCCGTTGTATGCACACGTAGAATCTATAACACCCGATCATCTTCGAAGCGACGAGTCTTAGCAACGGTGCATTCTAAGGACGATCACCTCATGGATATGCGAATATCGTTAGTGCCCAACTAGTTGGAGGATTGGGACGCCTGGCGTCTTCAACCTTCGTACATTCCCATAAAACTTATGAGTTTATGTAGTCTCACTAGATTATATTCTATCATCTTGCAATAAGGTCTTAGATATCATATATATCTCATACCTTGCTTATTTCTGAAAACAAAAATTTCAGCTCCTTACTTTTCAAACAGATTTGAACTTCAAGTTTCACGGAGACAAGATGATTTAAGGTACTAATTGAAACCATTGCTCTTTGAATCATCAATGTGAGGTTTACTAAAAGTTTGCATTAGGACTTAATCATATCTTGATTCTTCAACAATACGGTACCAGTCCGTAAAGTTACTTGTCAGACTTAACAATATTTCTATCTCAATTACAAGACTAGCGCATGGTAGAAAACGGATGCCAATTCTACAAATTTAATTCAAAATACTATTAGACTATGTTCATGATAATTTGAGTTCATTTTTAATTCTTCAATTAACTAGGTGAACTCCCACTCAAAACAACATCCCTCGCATTGTCTTAGTGATTACACGAACCAAATCCACTACACCAAGTCCGATCATCACGAGAAAAGATGTAGCTTCAAAGGCGAACACTCAAAGTGTTCATCATATCATTCATATGACTCATGCTCTACCTTTCGGTATCCCGTGTTCCGAGACCATGTCTGCACATGCTAGGCTCGTCAAGGCAACCTTAGTATCCGCGTGTGCAAATCTGGCTTGCACCGTTGTATGCACATGTAGAGTCTATCACACCCGATCATCACGAGATGCTTCGAAACGACAAGTCTTAGCAACGGTGCATACTAAGGATGAACACTTTATTATCTTGATATTTAGTGAGAGGGATCATCTTATAATGCTACCGTCGCGATCTAAGCAAGATAAGATGCATAAAGGATTAACATCACATGCAATTCATAATATGTGATATGATATGGCCTTTCTTCTTGTGCTTTTGATCTCCATCTCCAAAGCACATGATCATGATCTCCATCATTACCAGCATTGCACCAAGGTCCGTGGCGCCGCTTCATGGTTGTCCATCACTTATAGCTACTATAACAACTACTTGAAATAAAGCTATTACATGATGAATAGACAGGTCTTTTAAAATTAAAGACAACCATTAGGCTCCTGCCGGTTGCCATAATACAACAATGAACATCTCATACATCAAATATAATCACATCATGGCCATATCACATCACCAAACCTGCAAAAACAAGTTAGACGCCTCTAATTTGGTTTGCATGTTTACGTGGTTTAGGGTTTTCGAGTAAGATCCAATCTACCTACGAACATGAACCACAACGGTGATACTAGTGTTGACAATAGAAAGTGCAAATTGGAATCTTCACTATGGTGGGAGAAACAGAGACACCCGCAAAGCCACTTATGCAATACAAGTTGCATGTCAAGCGTGGAGCAAGTCTCATGAGACGCGGTCATGTAAAGTTAGCCCGGGCCGCTTCATCCCACCATCCCGCAAGATGCAAAGTACACAAACTAAAGCAACAAAATCATCAACGCCCACAAAACCATTGTGTTCTACTCGTGCAACAGATCTATGCATAGACATGGCTATGATACCACTGATGGGGTTCGTAGCATAGAAAACAAAAATTTTCCTACCGCAAGACGAATAAATCCAAGATCTAATCTATGGAACACCCAAGATCTAATCTACAAGATCGAAGCAACGAGATTGACAAGATACTAACCCTTGATGATTTCCAAAGCCTACGAGATCAGATCTCGTTGTTGATGTAGACGATCATCCCCAGTGCTCCGGCACACTTCCGTACTCGATCGCGCGTACGGTGTCGATGAAACCCTTCCTCTCCCGTTCCAGCGGGCAGCGGAGTGTGGTAGATCTCCTCCAAATTCCGCAGCACGACGGCGTGGTGGTGGTGGTGGAGGAAGAAAGGCTGCGGGGCTTCGCCAGCGGCGTATGGTGGAGGGAGAGGCGGCCAGAGGAGGGGGCAAATCAAGGGGATGGTGGCCGGCCACCCCCTCCTTATATAGGGGAGGGTCGGCTGGGGTGGCCCCTTTCCCATCTAGGGTTAGGGGGCGGCGGCCAAGTGGGGGGAAGGGGATTTCTTCCCCCAAGTTGATCCTAGGGTTTGGGGAAAACCCTAGGGGTTGGCCGGCCTGGGCCTTGGGGGCCAAGTGCCCCTGGCCCATTAGGCCAAAGCATCCCCTCGGCCCACGGTGGGCCTCCCGGGTCGTGGGCCCCATGGTGGACCCTCCGGAACCTTCTAGAACCTTCCAGTCAACAGGAACAATCCCGAACATTTCCAAAACCCAGAAATCAACTTCCCTTATATGAATCTTATTCTCCGGACTATTCCGGACCTCCTCGTGACATCCTGGATCACATCCGAGACTCCGAACAAACTTCGTCTCCATACCATATTCAAATCTACTTATGCGACATCGAACCTTAAGCGCGTCACCCTACGGTTCGCGAACTATGCGGACATGGTCGAGACTCCTCTCCGAGCAATAACCAATAGCGGGATCTGGAGATCCATAATGGCTCCCACATATTCAACGATGACTTAGTGATCGATTGAACCAATTACATACGATGCCGATTCCCTTTGTCACGCGATATTTTACTTGTCCAGTTCGATCATCGGTATCTCCATACCTTGTTCAACCTCGTTACCGACAAGTACTCTTTACTCGTACCGTGGTATGTGATCTCTTATGAACCATTCATATGCTTGCAAGCTAATCAGATGACATTCCACCGAGAGGGGAGTATATCTATCCGTCATCGGGATGGACAAATCCCACTATTGATCCATATGCCTCAACTCACACTTTCCGAATACTTAATCCCACCTTTATTGTCACCCATTTACGCAATGACGTTTGATGTAATCAAAGTACCCTTTCGGTGTAAGTGATTTACATGATCTCATGGTCGAAGGATTAAGACAACTATGTATTGAAAGCTTATAGCAAATGAACTTAATGACTTGATCTTATGCTACGCTCATTTGGTGTGTGTCCATTATATCATTCACCTAATGACATAACCTTGTTATTAATAACATCCAATGTTCATGATCACGAAACCATGATCATCCATTAATCAACAAGCTAGTTATACAAGAGGCTTACTAGGGACTCCTTGTTGTTTACATAACACACATGTATCAATGTTTCGGTTAATACAATTATAGCATGGTATGCAAACATTATCATAAACACAAAGATATATTATAATAACCATTTTATTATTGCCTCTTGGGCATATCTCCAACAAGGCTGAGGGCTGTACCGGTAGCTATGTGGTTAATCTCTCTCTCTGTACTCCAATACAATGATCTCATGAATTGCTTGCATGATTGAGATCCATATGATGAGCTTTGTATCGCTGCTAGTCTATGTGCTACTCATGTGATGTTATTAAAGTAGTCTATTCCTCCTGCATGGTGTAATGGTGACAGTGTGTGCATCGTGTGGTTCTTGTCGTAGATTATGATCATAATCTCTTGTAGGTTATGGAGTTAATTATCGCTATGATAGTATTGATGTGATCTATCCCTCCTTCATAGTGTAATTGTGACAGTGTGTATGCTATGTTAGTACTCGGGCTATTTTGCAAAGATCTATTATGCTCTAAGGTTACTTAAATATGAATGCTGAATGTTGTGGCGCTTGCGGCTTGAGGGAGCTCTTGTAGCCCTACACAATGAATGGTGTTTGTCATCCAACAAAGAGTGTATGTAGCACAAATGAGAGAAGTTATTATTTATTATGTGATCAATGTTGAGAGTGTCCACTAGTGAAAGTATGATCCCTAGGCCTTGTTTCCAATACTGCAAACACCGCTTACACTGTTCTCTGCATGTTTACTCGCTGCCATATTTTATTCAGATTACTATTACCACTCATATACATCCATACTACTTGTATTTCACTATCTCTTCGCCGAACTAGTGCACCTATACATCTGACAAGTGTATTAGGTGTGTTGGGGACACAAGAGACTTCTTGTATCGTGATTGCGGGGTTGCTTGAGAGGGATATCTTTGACCTCTTCCTCACTGAGTTCGATAAACCTTGGGTGATCCACTTAAGGAAAACTTCTTTATTATTCAAACCTATGCTCTTGGAGGCCCAACACTACTCCAAGGCGTGAGTAGGTTCGGGGCCCTCGTATGGAGGTAAAACCCCTACTCCTGCTCTAGAGTGTATATGTTGTGAGACAGTACAAATGGTGCTCCTTGAGCTGTATCCGGCTGGGAAGAGGGCTCGAGGTAGACGAAAGCCTCTCTCCCGAGCGGTGCTAAGTATGAAGTGAGAATGGATCGATCGTCCCGTGCAAGGGGTGATAGTCGGCTTATATAGGGCCCGGAACATTACAAAGAAGTCCCTACAGCCTATGGTGCCGGTTCCGGCTCCAGCTCCTTCGCGCCGTCCCGAGGCACCGTGCCGCCCGGCGTCGGCCTTGTCTTGTCCTTCCTGTCGCCCCTGGCAGGGACAGGATGTGCCAAGGCGGTGTGACATTGGCGAAACAAGCCTCCGCCGTAGCCTGTGGCGACTAGCATGCGCCGCCCGGGGAAGCCAGGCCATGATGGCATGTCTAGAGGCGGGGCACTGTTGCTCTGGTGCCCCCTGATCCGTGGGATTTGATGTCCTTGGTGGACTTTTCGGACCCGGATGACCTTTCCGGAGCCTTCTCCTGCAAGGTTCACCGGCTCCGAGCCGGTCAGGGGAAAGTGGAACCAAGTCGGACATGGAACATAGAAGCCGGTCCTGGCCATGGTTCAATCGACCACGACCAAGCCAGTGTAGACCTAGTTTCAGTCGGCCCACAAGGCGACCGACCACGGCTCCAGCCAGCTCCTCCTCAGTCGGCCTTTGCCGTGGGCCAGCCGGCCCTGAGCCAAATGTTCCCAGTCTGTTGCCATACCTGGGGTCTTTCCCCCGACATTAGCCCCTGAAGCTGGCGAGGTCCTGTGTAAAGAAGGACCTGGGCAGGTTTTTCCTGGCCGTTCATTATTGATCTCATGGATCCTGCTGAAAAACAGTTAAAGGGGCCAGCTAGGAGTTTCCTCCGGCCGGCTGCACCCTTTCCAGCTTGTATCGTCCGGCTATTCTCGAGCCGGATGCCGATTTGGTTTTGCAGATTTTCTTCGCATAAGTTTTGTCGACGTTTCCAGCTTGATGGAGTAAGGTCCGGCTTGTGTTGGAACGACGCGACCGGCTTGGGCCTGGCCGCTCTGAATTCACCGCCACCTCGGGGTGCGGGCCGTGACTTGACCAGCTCTGGTAAGATTCTCTGGGCCCAGCCTAGTGTGCGATCACATCGGCTGTCGGCCCAGGATCTTCTGCGGCCAGGGCTGATGTGGCTCCGGGAAAACCGCCGGCTCGGAACAGTTTTCAGTAACGTATGGAGTTAGTGGGGATAGTGGGCACAGTTAATCCCATGTCTCCGCCCACGAACCCCACTGCCGACCGCTAAAAATAGGGCGCGGGGAGGCACCGAGGCGCCCCAGTGCTCACTCTTCTTCTTCCTTGCTCTCCTTCGCGCGCTTTCTTCCTTCCCTGCAGCTCAAGCTAAACCCTAGCATCCATCCTTGGCGAGCACAACCTTAGCTGGGATCGGTTGTTCGGATGTGCCGCCAAGCCCACCCGGAGGACGAGCTAGAAGTCGACGCGTTTCGGCCGAGCACCTCGACTTGGAGCGGCGGAGGTTGTGGAGCGGAGCGCGCGAGAGCGCGCGCAAGGGCGTGAGCACGCGGCGGCCAGTGCGGAAGTCGCCGATGCGGGCGGACCTCGTGGAGGCGCGGGCGGCCCCTCCGGCGGCCCCACCCGCGGACGCCGTCATCCACGACATCGCCGACGACGATGACGTACCCAGCCGCTTCGAGTGCGCCGGCGACCAGCGGGTTCTGCTCGCGTCCTTCGAGACCCTAGCTGGGGGCGCCCTGCGCCGTCAAACTTGGGCAGCGGAGGAGGAAGCCCAACAGCTATGCGATCGCCATGGCTCGGGGGTACATGTGCTCCGATCGGATTCGCTCGAGCGGAGGGCCCTTCTCCCGCGGGTCGAAGCGGAGAACCGGGAGGCGGCGGACGCCGTCGCGCAAGGACGAAGCGGTGGCGGCGGCGGCTAGGGACAAGGCCCGCTACCACGCCTAAATGGCGGCGTTGCGGGCGGCGGACGTGGAGGCGGCCGAGCGGACAGCGCGGCGGAGCGGCCTCCTCTACGGCCGGGAGAGTCATGTGGGACTCCTTTCTGGCCAAGGCCCTCGAACGCCGCAGGCGGCAGGACGAGGTGTCCAGTCGCCGGCGTGCGCAGCGTGCAGAGTGCGTGAAGCGCTCGCGCTTCGACGACAGCGCCGGCCCCTCCGGCGGCCAGTAGTAGGCCGCGCGACTGCGAGTAACCCCGGCCGTGGTAGGTCGCGCGACGACGAGTAGGTACGGCCGTTGTAGTTTTAGGTTAACTCGACTAACCATCTCGTAAAGATGTCCTTTTAGCCAATCAATAGTAATGAAGAAATATTTTGGTTACCGGCCGGGCCGGATGCAACCACCGCGAACGCTTTCCGCGACCGCGCAACGTCCACGGTGATGCAAACCTGGAGCATATTTGGGCCGGGTTTGCGGCGCAGAACGCCCGATCATTTGTGTCGCCCCTGACAGGAATCCTACGCATTTTTCGGCCCGGCGGACACACGATCGCTCGGTGACTGTTTGCATCGCGTCGTTGGAAATGCCCTAAGTGACAATTTTTTGGGGCTGTATTTTGAGTTAAATGGGTGGGCGATCTGTGGCCCAAAGTGTTACTTTGTTCTATATGTATGTACTATTTATACATATTTCTAACTTTATTTTCTTTTGCGCAATTTCCTATCATTTCGATGCTCATAAAATCAGTCGCTACATGGTTCGGCACGTGCGGAGCATCATCTAGTATCTAAACCAGCATCACCAGAGCCGGGCAAGGAAAAAAATAGCGCGCTATAATAAAATAGCGTCGGCCGAAAAATACGCTATTAGCGTGCTAATAGCGCGCTATAGCACGCTATAGCGCCAAAGATGTAGCATGGGGTGTCTGAAAACGCTATAGCGTGCTATTAGCGCTGAAATAGCGCGCTATTTTTTTCCATGGAGCCGGGAGCATATACCTTATGGCTTCGTCGCCACCTTCTCTCCTACGCATATTGCGAAGCTTGGCAGGCGCCGTACACCAGGAGCAAAGACGCCATGGTGATCTCGGTCGGCAGTCACTGCGGCTCTATACGCGATGCCATGCTCGGCGGGCGTCGCGAGCTGTACAAGCACCTCCGCTGCGCCTTCTACGACGGCGACGCGGGAGGCGGGATTCCCAGCGACGGCCTCGCCGCCGCGCTCTCCGAAGCCACTGGAAGCGTATCCCTCTTCGGGACCGACGGCAGGAAGAAGGCGAGGAACGTGCTCATCCTGATGAGCGACACCGGTGGCGGCCACCGCGCCTCCGCCGAGGCTCTCCGCGACGCCTTCCGTCTCGAGTACGGCGACGCCTACCAGGTCCGCCCCATGCATGCCCCCTTTCCATCCTTAATCCTCTCCTCTCCCAAGGCCCAAGTTACGGCTTCAATTTCGTTGTCAGTATGTCAGCTTAGTGCAGGTGTTCGTCAGGGACATTAATGTTGGTTCTGCGAAATCTGATTTGCTTAGCGCAGGTGTTCGTCAGGGATTTGGGGAAAGAGTACGGCGGCTGGCCGCTGAACGACATGGAGCGGTCGTACAAGTTCATGATCCGCCATGTCCGGCTCTGGAAGGTGGCCTTCCATGGCACCGCCCCGCGCTGGGTTCACGGCATGTATCTGGCCGCACTGGCCTACTTCTACGCCAAGTACGAACCCCAGCACGGTGGATTAATTCAACATTGACAATGCACGACCAGATTGTGCCCATTGTTATTGTTGATGATTTGTTTGCATTTCAGTGAGGTGGTGGCCGGGATCATGAAGTACAAGCCGGACGTGATCATCAGCGTACACCCCCTCATGCAGCACATCCCACTATGGGTGCTCAAGTGGCAGAGCCTCCAGACCAAGATCCCGTTCTTCACTGTCATCACCGACCTCAACACATGCCACCCAACATGGTAACCTCCCGGCCTCCCGGCATGGTGCAGATTGGGGCGTCCATTGTTTTTGCCAACTCTTGATTGATCAGGAGATGGAGTCGTCTGAACTTGACAGGTTCCACCAGGGCGTGACAAGGTGCTACTGCCCCTCGGCCGAGGTGGCTAAGAGGGCACTCATCCGAGGGCTCCAGCCATCCCAAATCAGTGTGTACGGCCTGCCGATCAGGCCGTCCTTCTGCCGCGCCGTGCTCGACAAGGTCGGTCAGTGAGCTTCGCATGCTTGCATTGCCTGGGCCATTAGCTCAACTAGCCAGGTTTGGTTGACAGGAAGAACTGAGGGAGGAACTCGATATGCACCCTCAACTACCTGCCGTTCTGCTGATGGGAGGTGGCGAGGGGATGGGTCCAGTGGAGGAGACAGCAAGAGCCCTCGGCGAAGAGCTTTACGATCACCGGAGACGCCGGCCTGTCGGGCAGATCGTGGTCATATGCGGCAGGAACCAGACCCTCTGGTCCACCCTGCAGAGCCTGACGTGGAAGGTCCCAGTCAAGGTACCATTGCATATGCCGAATCTAGAGAGGACGATGCCTAGTTAGATGCGCATTTCAGGTTGATGCTCCCCAACCCACTATACACTTTGGTCCCGACTGACCTTTCAAGTGTCTTGTCTTCAGATTAGGCGGTTCGAAAAGCAGATGGAGAAGTGGATGGGCGCTTGTGATTGCATCATCACTAAGGTTTCTTTCCTCTTGCCTGTAAGCTTTCCATGTCAATTTTTCTTTTCTTTTGGCTGTTGATTAATTGGAAAGGAATTTACCTGATGGAGTTATGTCGTATTTGTACAGGCTGGTCCTGGTACAATTGCAGAAGCCTTGATCAGAGGGCTTCCAGTTATTCTCAATGACTTCATCCCTGGACAGGTCTATATATGCTTTGTGTCACTATTAATTATATAGAGTTGCCCGATTATAAGATCCCTATTAAAAGGGATTTATTTACTAGAACTAGACACTTTGACAATCTGAACTAGCTCAATTATCGGTGCTGATTACATTGCTATTAGGTAGGTCATCCGAGAGTGACAACTTGTTGCTGCTGCCACTAACTAGTGATTACCACTCACACAGATCTTACGAAATATGTCTCTAGCTAGCTCGCACTTCCTTTTATCATGCAGGAAGTCGGGAACTGAATATCATATGAAACTGAATATGTGCACTTCCTTTTATCATTTAGGAAGTTGGTAACGTGCCTTACGTTGTCGACAATGGCGCCGGCGTGTTCTGCAAAGACCCAAGGAAAGCTGCAAGACAGGTTGCCCGGTGGTTCAGCACAGACGCCGGAGACCTGAAGGCATATTCCCGCAACGCGCTCAAGCTATCGCAGCCGGAAGCAGTGTTCGACATCATCAAGGACATCCACAAGCTCCAGCAGCAACCTACTGCTTTAACACGGGTCCCCTACTCCTTGACCTCATCATTCTCATACCATATATAAATTTGAGGAACCTCTTACATAATATCTCTGCCAAGTGGATATATGCCTTCAGGCTTCGCTGTGCCTGGCTGCCTACTGAATCTGTATATATAGGATTCGCATTCTTTCGCCTTGGACTAGCTAGTTGTACGTTCATATATGTCAATGTAATAAGTTAATCCCAAGTTAATTCATAGGAAAAGGAAATTGTGGCCTCTTGTAGTTTCACTGATCTTTCTATAGAAGGCCCATATAACTCTGTAACTAACTGGATGGGCCACACATGTTGGCCTTTCTGCAGTGCATGTATTGGACTATTTGGTAAGGTAATGTGAAATTTATTCTATTAATTTTATCGAATTTCGTAGGTATTATCTCAGAAAGTAACTTCTTTTAGTACTGCTCCGTCGCTCAATAGTGGGATGTTAAGAAGTACTCATCTAGGAGGCAGATGATAGGATGTAATAGATTATGAGTGGGCTCTCCACCTCCCCCTCCCCCCCTCCCCATTCCCCAACATCCCAACTATCGTTTCTAGGCCGAACTAAAGGTTCATATCGTCGAGCGCGGAGACGATAAGGGTATATCGTTCCGATACAGCCTGCCCTATGGACGATGCTCCCCCAAGTGAGCCCATGACCAGGAGGCAAAGCAATACAAGAAAAGGTTAATTATGTGTTATTAGGTACAAATCTCAAGAACTACATCCATCCAAGCAAGGCACCCCATCCATGGAGAGGAAGCTATGGAAAAAACAAGAAGAGTAACAAGAAGGAACAAATGTGGCTATACTGGAGTCTACGGCCCCACAACACCGGAGTCTCCGCCCCACAACACAAGAGTCTCCGCCTCCAAGGGAGTCTCCACCTCGAGGAATTCCGACTTAGCGATGAAAGTTGGGTAAACCACAAAGATGAACCCGGAGATTTGAGTCCATATATTCAGCCTGGAGTCTCCGGCCTAAGTGCTAGGATCGGACTCTCAGCGTACTACCCCAGAATATCCAGCCTAAGTGAACGTCCTGCATGCATGGAAACTGGGCAAGGCCCATAAAACCCCCAAAAAATTCTCTTTTAATACCCAAGCTACCCCCTATTTCACCGTTGGCTATATATATGCCCCTACCCTCATTTGTAAACCTTCGAATGAGATCACATTAGGCTTGAGCATGTGCTCTTACCACCCACTTGGGAAACCAAGACCCATCTCCTTCGATTAATCTATTGAGTTGTATCCAAGACCCTCTTTATGGATTTGCTCTCTCTCTCTCTCTCTGTCTTGTGGCTATTCTAGTAGTGCTTGGTCACTCCCGTGGTCCAGATTCTACTTAAGTTGCTACCCTCTCTCTCTCTCCCTCTCTCCAAGAGTGTGGTCTCTCCTCAAGTGATTTTAATGGGGTGCTAGTTCTGGGTAGGGTTGCGAGCCGTGTGTCCGCATAAGCCAAAATCATACAATGCTTCAAACTACTGAATGTATGCCCTCCTTGACATTACAAAGGCTAGTTTAGAATCATCCCTCATAAGCGCCGCTTTATAACCCTTGCTCCGGGTCACTGGGAGCAAAAAGTTGGATTTGTATCGGGTGTTTGAGTTTATTTGCTTTCCTCCCTGTGTGTTCATCGTCTAGTTTTGTGTGTGTGTGTGCGCGCACATATCCTTGAGCTCTGGCCAACCCTATGGTTCACCCAGATCATATGGTATCAACAGTCTTAGGTTGCCGCGGATTTGTCAACGTTGAGCTAGCCCCAAATTCGTTTGGATTGATTTCTTAAACTATTGAATTATTTTAGGTTTCTATCCATTGATTTTTGTTCATATGTGTTGATTTAACTTCATTTATGGCACTTTGGCCAATTTACGATGAACATCAGATAATTAAATCCAGATTCCCACCTTCTGCAAGAATAGGAAAATCCCGAGCCGGAATATCTGGCCCCTAGCAGCCTAGTCTCTGCCCCAAGTATATAGTCTCAGGCCCAAAAGTACGGAATCTCCGGCCTACTTCACTTGATTGCCTCATTTTCTTTTGCCTAACTCCTTTGTGTTCGGAACCTTTTTTCCTGGTGGTTCCTTTTCTACAAGAAAGCTTACGCAACACATCTTAATGATGACGAATGTTGGGTCGTGTATATATAAAGTAAAAAAATGCCTCTACATGTACCACTCAAGATCTATCTATGAAGATGCATGAACAAGATTGTATCTTGATTGAAACTCAACAATAAAATTGCGGAAGAGTTCGATGAAGATTCTAAACGCGGTGATCCCCGTAGCTAGACGTATCCCTCCAAGCCGCAAGGATTACTCCTTCTCACTCCGAGGATCAAAGGGTTGATCCCTCTCCTGACATCCATGCATACAACGATTTAATCCGTCGCCGTTCCGCCATCGAGGATGTCACGCTAATGGCAAGAGTGGTGCAGCCTTATGATCGAAATCTATGTGGAGAAGCTCCATGAGAGAGAGAGAGAGGCCTTCAATCACGAGAATGGGATGGCCTCGAGGGAAGGGGCTGCCCTCTTTATATAGAAGGAGGGGGAGGGAGGTGATCAATTTGAAGAGGAGGCCGCCTTTGGAATTTCTGCCGCAGGACCATAGACCGCAGCGGCTGTGGCGCACACACCACCCACAGCCTGTGGGACCTTCCTATAACTTTTCACCTCAAAAGTTTATTGGAGCATATGAACGAGTTGGTCATATTGGAATTTTCGTGGAAAAGATATCCCAGATCAGTGCTTCAGATAAGTTTTAACTTGTTTTGAACCCGTTTGGATCATCCTGATCGTGTCGCTGTGGATGAGAAGATTGCTCATCCTATATCTTTGTCTGGCTCAGATCGATGGTTATATTCTGGATGAGAAGATCGCTCATCGTGGTTACAAGATACGGTTGGTAGGTAGTACTACACTGTGCCAATACGTATAAACCTGGTAAACAAAAATCTAACAGTCCCTTCGCTTGAAGTTATTTATGTTCTTCACATGTTGCACTTTTGTAAAACTACTTGATGTTTGTTGGTTATGAACTTAATATCCAGTATTTGTCTACAACTCTCTCTTGGACAAAGTAATTCAATCTCAATATGTTTTGTACTCGCACGTATTTGAAAAGCAAATTTTAGGTAATGGATACATCACAAAATCAGTTCTAATTTCTAAAATCTAAATGCACACAGGTAATTGATTATCTAATTCCCCCGCAATCAGGACATCCGCAAGGAAGGAACGAAGTCTAAATTTGCAATGATTTCTGCTAATTTTTCTAGGTCATGGATTGGCTTGTGGTGAAACGCAGCCGACAGATTGATGCAGGGACATCTAGGCAACGGACTGCAATTGGGCAAAAGGGATGGAAAGAAAAGTTAAGCATGATGGATTCTTAGTATCATTTTTTGGAACATTTGGTTTTTTTTGTTTTATTTGAAAGTGCAAATATGTTGTCATGCTATTTGCAAGAATCTAGCCATCCTAATACCATGTCTAATGTCAATCCAACAATGAATGACCTGCGACGACTAAGAATGTATTGGTGAGAATCACTTCTTCAAAAGGTAGATTTATTCTTTGAAGAACTTGATATTCCTAGCTTTAACATGCCAATGATGAAATGGCAAATTTTGCCCCTCCTGCGGTATTGGTGGAGAAGTGCTTCTCGTCAATGAATATTGTCAAAAATGTGTTGTGAAATAAAATGGGAGAGAAATTCATTAAAATGGGAGAGAAATTCATTACTAATACTAGGAAGATGGGATTTATCATTTTAACAAAGTGAAAAATCAAGAAGGAAAATTGTAGAATGTGATAGAGTCTAGTCACATAGTTCCATTTTTTCGAAACGGGAGCATACCCGAGCCTCTACATCAGTCGATGCACATAGCCTTTTCCGTAGTCACATAGTTCCATTATCAATGTTTCTCCTGTATTTAATTATTTACATCACTTTTTTTAATAAAGCATCTTCTGCATATTGTCTTTGTTTTTCACGATGCTCCAGTTGAGGATTAAACTCATTCTTTGCGAGTTGCAATGTAAACAAGTGGATTTAGCGCGATCTAATGGTATGCCTTGTCTTTATAACTACTATTATTTTATTACACACTTTTGGTGCTTATATTATTCTAATATTTAATCCTGGTGATAACCCTGCGCGATGAGCCCCTCTCCTGTGCAACGTTCGTGGGCCATTGGATCCTGACCAGGGGCTATCTGGGATGTCAATTTGGTCTGGTAAAAAAGGTTTTTTCTTACAGCAAGGTGTGACTCTTCTGTGAATTACGGAAGGAACTCATACTTCTCGGTCCCGCAACTCAGTGGTTGCGTACTTTTACAAACTGTGAGAAAAAACAATCATCGTTAGAAAAAAAAACGTGTTAGATTCCGCTGCATCTCCACCTTTCTTCTCTCCAGGACCAGCCGAAAGCGGCGACCAGGGAGGCGACGGAGGGCCTCCTTGTCCCTTGCCGGCGTTGGTTCTCAATGCCTCCATCTACCGCTCCGGCGATGCAGGAGGGACACCTCGGAGTTTTGTTCTTGGTGCACGTGTTGGTAGGTGTAGGTTTTCGAGGGGTGTTGTTCCGATGGGGATAGAGACTTTCGAGGGGAGTCTTCCAATATGCTGGCATCTTCTTCTTACCCTCCTCGGCCATGCTTACCATGGAGGCGCCGGGAGGCTGGTGTTCTTCGTTTCTGGCTATCTTTTCGGGGCCGCGAACCGTAACTTTGCCCTCTTCCTCTCCTCCTCCTCATTGGAGATGCAGCGACGCCCATATTGTTGTTCCCATTCTAGCGATCCCTCCTCTCGACCTTCCCCGGCGGCTCCGCCCCTTCCTCTCTCCTCGCCCTCTTCATCCCGTGCTCTGTTGCGCTCAAAGTCCGCTCCGGCGCCACCCATCTTGCTCCGTTGCGGCTGTTCCTCCTCCGACTCCAGCCCTAGCATTGCGGGCTATCTTGGTGACAGGGCACCGCCGCCGCGCGCCCACTCATCGTTGCTCTCTTTCCAACAAATAATGCAGCCTGGGATACTAAATATCAAAAGACTTGTTTTAATTGAAGTGTTTATGACATTGTATACCTTCCTCTGCTGTTTTACATTAGAAATTTCAAATAAGTAAAACTTTGCATTTGTTTCATATATGGTGCTGCTATTTTTTTTTCTTTTGACAACTCTGGTGCTGCTGGTTCACTCAGATTATGGATATCACTAAGGAGTTATGATTGAAGACACTGGCAGAATCACTCTCGGTCTCAGCTTTACGGCTATATATAGTACTATGTCGATAATTTCTCTATTTATGAAAGTTCAATAATTTATTACATTTAATGCATGTGGGGTCTTAGAGCAGTTCAAGAAGATCATTACAATGTTTATGGGTAACTAATGCAATCCTTTTATATGTGTAAAATATACAGTCCTTCTAAGGTGTTTTGAGAAATCATGCCTTTTTCTATTAATCTACTCTTATCAATTACAATAATTTACTGAAATGGAAAGTATCGCCGGCGCGCCAAATTAGAGCCCGCCGGCAAAGAACAGATACTGCCGGCGCACAACCAATTTTAGTGCGCCGGGAATAAAATTCCAAAAAATCTGGGCTGAAGGAAAAATCTGGGCACCTTACCCCCGGCGCACCTCTATGATGGTGCGCCGGTGATAGACAATTTACCACCAGCGCACTACCATAGAGGTGCGCCGGGGGTAAGGTGCCCAGATTTTTCTCTCCACCCCCCCGGGAACCGCCTTTTCAGTTTTCGAAAAAATAAAAGAAAATGGTAAAAAATTCAAAAAATAAAATCCTTTGATATGTCCAATACTTATGTAATCTAGTATTAAAGAAAAATTGAAAAAATGATTTTCGATATATTATGCAAAATGGCGTCATCTTTCGGTAAAACGGGATTTCTGGTTGCATACGACCTCCGATGAAAAACTTTTATATCAAAATCTATCTACGCGAAATTTCCTATTCGAATTCAACGGCCTACGGCCGTTTGGAGAAAAAATGGATTCGTCAATTGGAAAACAGAAACAGGACTTTTTTGAGTTTTAAGATTTGGGTGAAAAAAAAAGAAAAAATACCCCCGGCGCACCACCCTACTTGGTGCGCCGGCGGTAACATCTCCTATATATAATGCAAACCGTCGACCTCCTCCTCACTTTCCTCACTTTCCCCTCTTCCTTCTCTTTTCCTCCTCCTCCACCTCCGACGGACTCCACCAACTGCTGCACCGTCGACCTCCTCCGGCCTCCTCCGCATGGCCTCCTCCGCATGGCCTCCTCCGGCCACCTCCAACAGCCTCAACCTCCTCTCCGGCGTCGTCCACCTCCTCCGGCCTCCTCCACCGGCCTCCTCCACCGGCCTCCTCCACCGGCCTCAACCTCCTCCGGCCTCCTCCGCATGGCCACCACCACCTCCTCCGGCCTCCTCCACCTCCGGCCTCCCACTCCTCCACCTCCTACACCGGCGCAGCAACAAGAACAACAACCTCGGCCTACTAGACTGACGAAAAAACGGCACCACAACCGCAGCTCACGAGATCGAGATCTAGATCTAGATCTAGATTTAAATTTTTTTGTTTTCTGGTATAACTTACCGCCGGCGAACAAGGCAGGTGCGCCGGGGATAAATCGAGTTTCTGCCGGCGAACCAGCAGGTGCGCCGGCGGTAAGCCATTATCACCGGCCTGTTCCCACCGGCGGGCGCTAGTGCGCCGGCAATAAGCAATTTTGGTGCGCCGGCAATAAGCCTTTTCCTAGTAGTGTTTCTATTAATCTACTCTTATCAATTAGTTGTTTCTTCAATAATAGACTGAAATGTAAAGTATTCTTAGTTATTTCGGAATGTTATGTTCAACTAATGTAAGCCTTCTAAAGACGTTTTCCTGGTCAATCCAGAGGGTGCAGAGGTGTTCTTATGTTTGCCTCTTTCACTGCCGCCTCCTAAAGTTCAGTTTTGCGTGTGTAATCCTAATCCAGTTCCCGACACCAAGAACGGAGGCATGTTGCTGTCTATCAAGATTGTTGTCATCTTCTGGTATGGAGGGCTTTCTCCTCTACATGAATCTCACATCTGAATATGTCCCCTTGGGTTTTGGGGCCACTGACTTCCTCTACCGATATCCCTGAGTTTTCTTGATTTGCCTAATAGCAGTTCAGATCCAGTGAAACAAATGTTGTTTTAGCTGAGAGACATGGCCAATTATGTTTTTGTTTTGGTATATGGTCGGTAATGATTGATTCCATAATACTGACGCTCCTTTAAAAATGCAGACTTGTTTTTTATGCTACGTTTTATGCCACAACAGATACTGCGTTACACTTAATGCTGAGTATAAAAGTTGCAATACTTTCTATATAACTTAGTGACCAATGAAAAATAGGTAAATCAGCTTGATTGGGCATCTTTATTTTGGTACATAGTACAAGATTCTGTCTTCTTTATTCAAAATGTTATAGCACTTGCAACTTTCTCTGAACTTGACATGGTCAGTACAATCTTTTGAGAGGAGAAAACATGAAGGAATAGTATAATTTAGTTATATAGGCCTATGTTCTTTTACCAACCTATAAACATAATATTTTTTTGTAACATACCGAGCTTATCTATTGTAGTGTTTATGAGCTCATATCCTCTGGTAGTGTTTTCATCATATGCAAACTTCTCATAAATGGAAATTCTTTTTTACAAAAGTTTGCCCCGCATGCCAGGCCTTGCGACAACGCCAGGAAGGCGGCGCGGCGAAGCGCGCCTATCCATCTAGTTGTATTTAAAGCTGTACTTTAGTATGTGAGATGGTGCGGTATAATATTCTGCTATTATTTTTGTTTACATAGATCTAGAGGCTTTAACCGACCCCATTGCCATTTTTTTCTTGATTCGCCCCCTGGAGAAATGCTCCATAATGGAAACTAAACGGTAAAAAAACACGAATACGCGAGGTTAAATCTCATCCAATCCAACAATCTTCAGACATAACTCGCCCAATAAAGTTTGACCTTGTTTCCCCTGCTAAAGGATCCCTGCCTCCCAAGACCGGACGAGGCTTGCCTGCGCCCTCGCTATGCGCCCATCCGTGCGTCCGTCCCGTTAATTCACCATCACACGGTTCAGACACTTTTTCTCCCCACACCTCTTTTCTGGCTGAAACAAAACAAGAACTCACTTGGTATTTCCTTCGCCTGAATATATACTCGCACTACGGCACTACAGGAAAACCGCAAGACTCAGCGTCTGCAGCAACATAGATGATCGACTCCAGACAAACGATATCAGTAAATCACGAACATGTATCGCCGCTTATCAAATAGAGTCAACAACGCTCCTAATTCTAGAATGATTCATCTAGCTAGTTGGTAGCTGAACGACTGAACGAGAGGGGCGGCGGCCGTAGTAGGGCCGGTGAGCGTCCAATCCTTGGAGAATCTCTAGGATGAAGTCATGTCCGTGAGGAAAACGGGGAGGTAAGGCTTCATGACGCGATCGACGAACTCGGGAAAGGTCAGCGACGCCCGTCCACTTTCCAGTTTCCCCAACACTTCCGTCAGACCGTCACTGCCGCCGCCATTGTCAATCTGGTCGAGTGAGGAAGTGCGAGCACTTCCGTCACTGCTGCCGCCATCGTCAATCTAGTCGAGCAAGGAATGCTGCGGAAACCACGAACACTAAGGCACAGAATACAAAGGTAGATGGCGGCCGCCGCCGCAAGGAAGACCAATAGAAACGAAAGATACGGCCGAGGAGAAGATGATACGATCGTATCTTTGTTTTTTCTACGAGAAAAGGGATAGGTGGGAAGCTAAAGAAAACGGAACCGTAGGATGCGGAATAAACGGCTGGGCGCACGGATGGTCGCATAACGCGGGCACAGGCAAGCCCCGTCCCCCAAAACCCAGCAATCCTGCACCAGAGGTAGGTTCTGAAATTCCACCTTGTCTCCTTATCCTCTAGTGCGTGCTTACTACGTGCAGTCAACGAGATTGCGACATTGGATATATCAGTCTTAAGCATAAATGGAATCTACATCTGATTCGGAGGATATTCTCGGAGACGCGTTTAATCTCTCATCATCTTGGGGGATATTCTAGTCACCAGATGCATCAATAATTTCGCGGCTGGATTAATTAAAAGATTTGCAGCAGTTTGTTCCTGCCGTCCAAGACTACTTGTACGTAACGACGACTTAGCAAATTTCCTGCCAGCTTCGTCGGAGTAGTCTACTGAATCATCGTACTTGTGAAACGCACATTGCAGGGAGTGTCTATTTGAAAGTGAAATTTCCATACTTCTCCGTCACTTTTATAATCTTTCCGACCAACATTCTCGTAGAAAAAAATTACATTGTTGAAAAAAAAAATTCTGATCAACATCCGACCAGTCTCATCTAACTTCATACTTACGTGAAACATTAGATTATAACTTGCACTATAGTTACACTAAAACTGCAACTAATGGGCCTACACCAATTTTCCTTTTGAGAATTTCTCTGCATTCATATCACAGAAAGATACAAAGTTGTTGACCCTTACAAGCACGGAGAAACACAAACACAAAGGATCAAGAACACCTAGAACACCCTAAGACCACCATAACCCATGAAGATCTCCGGAGCCCTGTGTCATCATACCATAAACTTGAGAGAAGACTACAACCAAGCATAAGCAGGTCATCATCTTCGACCATGGTGCAATTTCCACCACGCTGCTTTCTCTTTCCTTGACACCAGCGTCGAGAAGGCATGGACACCAATCCAACACGCATGCAGCAGCCATCGCCATCTTTGGCTTTGAGTACCGCGAAAAGTGTCCCTTCCGGAAGAAAGGGAACTCGAGTCAACCGACCGGTCCAGCACCGCGGCCGGGCCATCCGCCCGGGCAAACCAGGAACTCCCTCCAGCACCATCGCCGAGGAAGAAGAAGAACAGCAACAACAAATCATACCGACAAGGAGGAAGAAGGGTATTTCTCCCGACCATCTGGCCGATTTTGGTGTCCCCACGTCAGACTGCCTCCTCCCCTCGCCACCAAGGCCGGCCGGAAGAAGCTACAAAACATGAGAGCCGCAAGCCACCAGAAGAACACAAACCCTAAAAAGGAAGACATCGGTGCGATCTCCTTCCTCTCCCTCGCCACCAACACTCCTCCGACTCCAGAACAGACTCCGCAAACTCCACGGCAGGGTCGAAATTCGATCGTGCCCGGGGAATCCACCCTCCCCCGATCCACAGATCTGAGAGGAAACCAGGCCAGCTGCTCGCCGGCGCCGCCACAAGTGGCCTTGCCGAGATGGGGATCGAGATCCAGCATCCTTATTCCGACACGACGTCGCCTCCACCATCTCGACGCCGTCCCAGAACACCACGCGAAGACTAGGCTGGTCGCTTCCCGGCGCAGCTGAGGAAGACCCCCCACCGCCGCCACGCCACCGGGGCTTTGCCCGGCGGCGGCGGTGGCGGCGGGAGGAGGGGGTGCGGTGAGGGCTAGGGTTGGGGTCGTGCGGGAGTCCCGATGTTTCTGTACACGCGGGCACTAGCACTTATTTTGTTTGGTATTTTCCTACACCAATTTGATTAGCCTCTAAGCCTGATCCCTCCCCCCCGGCATTCCACCATTTTGCCTAACTCCCTACGTCCACTATAGTTTTAGGTTTTGTCCGACGTAAAAAAAAGACCAATTTCATAGGAACTTCAGCAGTAAATTTGACATCAAAATAATTTACTTTTTGGAGATTGAAATTAGTATGTTATGAAACTACATTTAAACAATTCCATTTTGTGATATTGATTTGGCATTATAAATTAAGATATTTTTGGATGAAGTTGGTTAAACTTGAAAAAGTTTGACTTACAACATAAACTTAAACTACACTTGATTGTGGATGGAGGGAGTACAATTCTTCATCATCTATAAGGGTAGGTCGCCTTTGAGAGCAAAATATTTTTGAAATATTTCAACAATATTATAGTTTCTCAAAATACCACAGTTTCAAATATTTTGATGTGTTTCGCTGGGACTAAAAACTGAACATACCATTTTAAAGTATCAAAAAATAACTCTGACATCTTTTTTCCTGAAACTGAAGCATTACTAGCCCATGCAGTTAAATACTATTGTTTTATAATACTTTAATTTTAGAAAACATTTATTGCCAAACTAGGCCTTAACTACCTAGGTATATTTTTATTCTTATTTTGTTTCCCTCCGTGAACTTTTTTGTTGTTTTTGGTTATGTGCATCCTCGATGCCTCGACTACCACCATTAGAGGCTTCTTTCGATAAGAAGAAGTTGTTCATCGATTGATCAGACTAACCAACAAAGGAGCTCACTAAGATGGAAATGGGGAGCGTGGTTTTGCCAATTTATGAGCACGTATCCAACAGAGCGAAGCGGCATTTCATTATTTTTGGCAACATCCTTATGTTGTTTCATTGGTCGATTGTGTACTCATCTACTTGATATATATTGACGCATTCCTTTAGCGACAAAGCTATATTGTTGCATTAACTAGAATAGTAGTATACTGTGGTATCTAAAAACCAAATTTATGTTTGCACTATTCATTATTATATCCCCCGATTTTTAATCTATAGATTGCTCTTGAAGTAGTGTTGTATTTTGAGTAAAAGGGTGAGACCACCAGCTAGAGCAGCAGTGTCGACGAAGCATGGAAACAACTTCCAATACACTTTAGTTTTTAACTTGGACTCACTTCATTTACAAATTTTTTTGTTTGGTTAATTTAGCTAGGAGGACCGAAAGAAGTATGAAAGTGAAGCCGTGCATTGAAAATTCAGAACAGAGCTCGAGCTGCAAAAAAAAACACCATTTTAAATTTCAAAAAGAAGTGACAATATGGGAGTACATATAATTTAATATGTCAATCTAAATTTTCATCGAAATGTCTTTTAGTCTGTGGTCTACAAAAATAGAAAAACATGAAGACTAAAATTGAGTCTTTTTTCTTATTTAAAGCGACTAATTTGTGCTTTTTGAGATGCTTGAGATACTTCCTATTATTTAACAAAAAAAAACTTCTATATTTTGTGAAACTTTCAAATACACTACATTTGATTGCTTTTTCCAAGAAAATTGTGCTCCTTGGAGCTCTAACTCCGAAGCGCCACACTTGCTCACATGCTATGTGTACTATTAGCAACACATAAAATTTCAACCAAATATTGGTAAATGATTGTTGCAAATTATTGAATTGATGATTGATGCACTAGCCAATTATCTCAAAACTCTGAACTGATGGAAAGGGTTAGCCTATATATTTTAACACTCCCTCTCACGTCTAGGCTAGACAAATAGAAAGACACTAGATATAGGTAACCGGAGGCTACAACTATTTGGAGTAGATTAAATAGTGCATTAGTCTGGGTTTGAACTTAAGATCTCATCGGTCTAATACCATATTAAATTAATGCATTAGCCAAGTTTTCTAAAAATCTGAACTGTTTGAAAGAGTTAGGATATACTACTATATTTTAACACGAATTCAATTATTTCGGTGAGCTCCGAAATACTATCGGTACCAAAGTTACAAACCCTGAACATCATTGGTTATTTTTTTTTTGGGTGCATGGCTGGATTTAACATTCAAAGATGAATGGAAGTGAAATGCATCCTTAAATCATATTGGTGCCCGAGAACAACATAAACAAAGAGACAAGGGTGTAGTGCACTAGTGCCACATTTGCCACATAGGAGATGACACTCGACTGGCTTAAGAGAACAAACCATATAAAACCAAGTTCTTAATGATTAATTGTCTGAAAGCAACCGTGCGGACCTGGTCTCAAGGAATCAAGGATATAAAAGCAAAGAGATGGAACGAAGCAGCTAGCTCGGAGCATCCGAGTGCGAGCAACGGAAGCATCGCCACCATGGCTGGCAACCAGCAGCCGAGGGTGCTGCAAGCCCTTGACGTGGCACGGACGCAGTGGTACCACTTCACGGCGATCACCATCGCCGGCATGGGCTTCTTCACCGACGCCTACGATCTCTTCTCCATCTCCCTAGTCGTCGACGTCATCGGCTATAGGTACTATGGGTACCGAGGCGGCCGACCGCCTCGCGGGGTCTCCGCCGCCATCAGCGTCATCGCGCTCTGCGGCACCGTCCCCGGGCAGCTCGTCTTCGGCTGGCTCGGAGACAAGATGGGCCGGAAGCGCATCTATGGCTACACGCTGATCCTCATGGTCGCCTGCTCCCTCGCCTCCGGCTTCTCCTTCAGCAAGCGTACCGGCAAAAGCGTGGTGACCGTCCTCTGCTTCTTCCGGTTCTGGCTCGGCGTCAGCATCGGCGGCGACTACCCGCTCTCGGCCACTATCATGTCTGAGTACGCCAACAAGAAAACCCGCGGCGCATTCATCGCCGCCGTATTCGCAATGCAAGTATGTATGCCGGCCGTCATTTGTATTCTTATTTTATTGTGAATTGTGATTTAGTACTAATTCCCCATGAATGAATTTTTTATACCATGCTTTTAGACTTTTATAACTTCGACAAATAATGAATTGCTAGTTACTATGCCCTACTATATTTGCTAGATACTCCCCCTTTTCATATTATAGTTGTCGTGGATTTATTTAGTTCAAAGATGTACTAAATCAATGATAACTAATATGAAGAAGAGAGAGTATTAGATATAGCACGAGGAATGTTTCAAAACATGTGCTTTAACATAATAGCTGCAAAGATTCATCTTGAAGACGGGTTCTATATCAAAAATCTCGTGTATTTTCGAATAGAGGAAATGTTTACCTTTACCCAATTTGATTAGTTTTTTTTTCAAATACTTACTTCAAGGGTTTTGGCAACCTTGCTGCTGGGATTGTCGGCATGATCACATCAAAAGCCTTCGAGAAAGCATCGCCCAACGACGTTGACTACATCTGGCGCATCGTCCTCATGATTGGGGCAATTCCGGCGTTGCTCACCTACTACTGGCGCATGCAGATGCCGGAGACGGCACGGTACACTGTCCTCGTGGCCAAGAACGTAGAGCAGGCCACGTCGGAAATGGCGCGGGTTCTGAGCATGAACATCGCGCCTGAAGAAGTGGAACATGCCCCACTAGACGATGTGCTTGTCGGGAAGGATGAAGATCAGTACGGCCTCTTCTCCATGGAGTTCTGCCGCCTTCACGGGATTCACCTTATTGGCACCACCGTCTGCTGGTTCGTCCTCGACGTCACCTTCTACTCGCTCAACATTTTCATGCTGGACATCTTCACCATCTTCGGGGTTCTCCCCAGCCCCGAAGAATCAGGAAACCAGGTCACGCGCATGATCCGTGCCACTGGACTGCACACCGCCGTCGCGCTAGGCGGCACACTGCCGGGGTACTTCTTCGCAGTCGCCTTCATCGACCGCGTCGGGCGCATCAAGATCCAGCTCCTCGGGTTCACCATGATGACGGTATTTACACTCTGCCTTGCTATCCCGTACGACCAATGGCAGGAACCCAAGAACAGAGTTGGCTTCGTCATCATGTTAGGCTTCACCTTCTTCTTCGCGAACTTCGGGCCAAACACGACGACCTTCATCTTACCGGCCGAGATCTTCCCGGCACGGATGCGCTCCACGTGCCACGGCATATCTGGGGCGGTGGGGAAGGTCGGTGCTATCCTCGGCGTGCTTGCCTTCTCCTTCATGGGTACACACTTCAAGGCATTATTGTTTGTCCTTGTTGGGTGCAATCTTGTCGGCATTATGTTCACCCTCCTATTGCCGGAGACCAAGGGGAAGTCCCTCGAAGAGATCACCGGGGAGATGGAAGAATGTCAGCCCCTAGACGATAAAGCTGGACTAGTCGATGCAGCTCAAGGCATACACGCCGTGTCTATTTAATTAGTTAACAAGATGTTGATTGATAGTCTAGATTATCTGCTACTTTTTTAAAGGACGGGACGTCGTGGATGTGTATATCTTGCATTGGTTTTCTTGAATATTGTGTATTTGTGACACGAATGTAAATTGAGAATTTGGATTTCATGAATATATATTCACTTTTCCCCTGGTACCGAACGGTTCCAGGGGAGGAGGACGTGGCGGCCATCTCCTCAATACGGCTGGGTCTGGGTCGTCGGAGACGGATGCGGGCGGTGGTCGGGGCGGTGTTCTCCGGCCAGGCGGCGGCGGCGCTCTTCACCGGGCCTTCGTGGCTGCAAGTGGATGAGGTCTGCCATGGGTCTAGGCTGCCCGCCTAGACTGGTCATCTTCCCGGCGGCGCGAGCGGGCGTAGGGCGGTGGATCGGTCGGTGGAGGGTTGCGGAGAAGGCGCTACGGCAGCAGCGGTCCTCGGTGGTTGCTGCTGGCGGCGGCCTCAGTGCAGCCGGTGGCGGCGCGACCAGGGCCTGATCGCGAAGCCTGCTGGTTCCCGCACCGTAGGGTCGTTCGTCTTGCCGGATCTTCGGTGTGACATGCGGCGAGGATGGCCGTTTGCGTGGGGGCTCGGCCTGTGTAAAGGCGGTGGTCCTAGGGTTCCTCACGCGCGAAGACGAAGACCTTCTGGATATTGATCTTCTTCATCGAGCCGGAGTGATGAGTTTCGGAAGGCTCCGTCGGCGAATGGAACAGTGCATCTTCTGTCTGGAGTTTGCTGGATCGGGTGGTATTCGTTCGCACGCACCCATGCTTTTATTCCGACCGTTTGGTTCGGGAGGTCTGCGAAGCTCTTTTTCGTGTTGACATCAAGTGACTATGGATCCATGATGAAAGTCGGAAGAAGAGAATTTCATGAAGGCCGGATGGGAGGACTAGCTAAGGGAGGTTCAAGTCTACGCGCTGTTGAGGGACTTGCTTGGTGTTCGGGCTTCACGCAGCGGTATGAAAGTGGGGCGACAACACAGGTGAAGTTCGAGTCCTACCTTTCAGGGTGAAAACCCAAGGTCTGGCCTTAACTGGTTGTGTCGGCAATGACCTTGTTGGAGGCATTGTTTTGAGCGGGGACTATCTTCGGGGTGGCGATACGTCTCCAACGTATCGATAATTTCTTATGTTCCATGCCACATTATTGATGATATCTACATGTTTTATGCACACTTTATGTCATATTCGTGCATTTACAGGAACTAACCTATTAACAAGATGCCGAAGTGCCAGTTCCTGTTTTCTGCTGTTTTTGGTTTCAGAAATCCTAGTAACGAAATATTCTCGGAATTGGACGAAATCAACGCCCAGGTTCCTATTTTCCCGGAAGCTTCCAGATCACCGAAGAGGGGCCAGAGATGGGCCAGGGGCCCCACCACACTTGGGCGCGGGCCAGGGCCTGGCCGCGCCACCTGGTGGTGAGGGCACCCTGGTGCCCCTCAGAGGCTCCCCTTTCGCCTATTTAAAGGTCCTGACTAAAAACCGACGAGAAGAAGCCACGGTGCGAAACCTTCCGAGCCGCCGCCATCGCGAAGCCAAGATCGGGGACGGAGTCTCTGTTCCGGCACCTTGCGGGACGAAGTGCCCGGAAGGCTTCTCCATCGACACCGCTGCCATCTCCACCGCCATCTTCATCACGCTGCTGCTCCCATGAAGAGGGAGTAGTTCTCCATTGAGGCTCGGGGCTGTACCGGTAGCTATGTGGTTAATCTCTCTCCTATGTACCTCAATACAATGATCTCATGAGCTTCTTTACATGATTGAGATTCATATGAGTTTTGTATCACTACTATCTATGTGCTACTCTAGCAAAGTTATTAAAGTAGTTCTATTCCTCCTGCACGTGTGTAAAGGTGACAGTGTGTGCACCGTGTTAGTACTTGGTTTATGCTATGATCATGATCTCTTGTAGATTGCGAAGTTAACTATTGCTATGATAATATTGATGTGATCTATTCCTCCTACATATGCATGAAGGTGACAGTGTGCATGCTATGCTAGTACTTGGTTTAGTCTTTTGATCTATCTTACACTAAAGGTTACTAAAATATGAGCATTATTGTGGAGCTTGTTAACTCCGGCATTGAGGGTTCGTGTAATCCTACGCAATGTGTTCATCATCCAACAAAAGTGTAGAGTATGCATTTATCTATTCTTATGTGATCAATGTTGAGAGTTGATACGCGTAGATGCACACGTCCGTTGGGAACCCCAAGTGGAAGGTATGATGCGTATAGAAGCAAGTTTCCCTCAGTATGAAACCAAGGTTTAATCGAACCAGTAGGAGCCAAGAAGCACGTTGAAGGTTGATGGTCGCGAAATGTGATGCGGCGCAACACCAGGGATTCGGCGCCAACGCGGAACTTGCACAACACAACCCAAGTACTTTGCCCCAACGAAACAGTGAGGTTGTCAATCTCACCGGCTTGCTGTAACAAAGGATTAAACGTATCGAGTGGAAGATGTTTGCAAAGAAAACAGTAAACACAATTGCAGTAGATTGTATGCTATGTAAAGAATAGGACCGGGGTCCACAGTTCACTAGAGGTGTCTCCCATAAGATAAAAGCATGTTGGGTAAACAAATTACGGTCGGGCAATTGACAAATAGAGAAAGGCATAACAATGCATATACATGATATGATAAATATAGTGAGATTTAATTGGGCATTACGACAAAGTACATAGACCGCCATCCAACTGCATCTATGCCTAAAAAGTCCACCTTCGAGTTATCATCCGAACCCCATTCAGTATTAAGTTGCTAAGCAACAGACAATTGCATTAAGTATGGTGCGTAATGTAATCGACAACTACATCGTTAGACATAGCATCAATGTTTTATCCCTAGTGGCAACAGCACATCACAACCTTAGAACCTACTGTCACGATCCCAGTGTCAATGAAGGCATGAACCCACTATCGAGCATAAATACCCCCTCTTGGAGTTAAGAGCAAAAACTTGGCCAGAGCCTCTACTAATAACGGAGAGCATGCAAGATCATAAACAACACATAAACAATAGATTGATAATCACCATAATCATAGTACTCTCTATCCATCGGATCCCGACAAACACAACATATAGAATTACATATAGATGATCTTGATCATGTTAGGCAGCTCACAAGATCCAACAATGAAGCACAACAAGGAGAAGACGACCATCTAGCTACTGCTATGGACCCATGGTCCGGGGGTGAACTACTCACTCATCACTTCGGAGGCGACCATGGCGGTGTAGAGTCCTCCGGAGATGAATCCCCTCTCCGTGGGTGCCGGAGGCGATCTCCTGAATCCCCGAGATGGGATTCGCGGCGCGGCGTCTCTGGAAGGTTTTCGTATCGTGGCTCTCGGTGGGGGTTTGCGACGGAGACTTTAATTAGGCGGAAGGGCAACGCGGGGGCCACACGAGGCCCGGGGGCAGGCCGGCGCGGCCGGGGTTTGGGCCGCGCCACCTAGCCCCTGGCTGCCTCGTGGCCCCCGTTATCTCTTCGGTCTTCTGGAAGCTTCGTGCAAAAATAGGACCCTGGAAAGTTTCGTCCAATTCGAGAATATTTCCTTACTAGGATTTCGAAACCAAAAACAACAGCAACTGGCTCTTCGGCATCTTGTTAATAGGTTAGTTCGAGAAAATGCATAAATATGACATATAATGTGCATAAAACATGTAGGTATCATCAATAAAGTAGCATGGAACATAAGAAATTATCGATACGTTGGAGACGTATCAGCATCCCCAAGCTTAGTTCTGCTCGTCCCGAGCAGGTAAAACGATAACAAAGATAATTTCTGAAGTGACATGCCATCATAATCTTGATCATACTATTTGTAAACATATGTAATGAATGCAGCGATCAAAACAAAGGTAATGACATGAGTAAACAAAAGAATCATATGACAAAGACTTTTCATGAATAGTACTTCAAGACAAGCATCAATAAGTCTTGCATAAGAGTTAACTCATAAAGCAATAAATCAAAGTAAAGGTGTTGAAGCAACACATAGGAAGATTAAGCGGTTGCTTTCAACTTATAACATGTATATCTCATGGATATTGTCAACATAAAGTAATATAACAAGTGCAATATGCAAGTATGTAGGAATCAATGCAGTTCACACAAGTGTTTGCTTCTTAAGGTGGAAGGAGATAGGTAAACTGACTCAACAATAAAAGTAAAAGAAAGGTCCTTCAAAGAGGAAAGCATCGATTGCTGTATTTGTGCTAGAGCTTTTATTTTGAAAACATGAAACAATTTTGTCAACGGTAGTAATAAAGCATATGAGTTATGTAAATTATATCTTACAAGTTGCAAGCCTCATGCATAGTATACTAATAGTGCCCGCACCTCGTCCTACTTAGCTTGGACTACCGGATCTTTGCATGCCATGTTTCAACCAAGTGTCACAAAGGGGTACCTCCATGCCGCCTGTACAAAGGTCTAAGGAGAATGCTCGCATTTTGGATTTCTCGCTTTTGATTATTCTCAACTTAGACATCCATACCGGGACAACATGGACAACAGATAATGGACTCCTCTTAAATGCATAAGCATGTAGCAACGATTATTATTCTCATATGAGATTGAGGATATATGTCCAAAACTGAAACTTCCACCATGATTCATGGCTTTAGTTAGCGGCCCAATGTTCTTCTCTAACAATTTTGCATGCTCCAACCACTAAAATGATAGATCCTTCAGACAAGACGGACATGCATAGCAACTCACATGATATTCAACAATAGTTGATGGCGTTCCCAGAAGCATGGTTATCGCACAACAAGCAACTTAATAAAATATAAAGTGCATAAGTACATATTCAATACTACGATAGTTTTTAAGGCTATTTTGTCCCATGAGCTATATATTGCAAAGGTGGATGATGGAATTTTAAAGGTAGCACTCAAGCAATTTACTTTGGAATGGCGGAGAAATACCATGTAGTAGGTAGGTATGGTGGACACAAATGGCATAGTAGTTGGCTCAAGGATTTTGGATGCATGAGAAGTATTCCCTCTCGATACAAGGTTTAGGCTAGCAAGGTTATTTGAAGCAAACTCAAGGATGAACAGGTGCAGCAAAACTCACATAAAAGACATATTGTAAACATTATAAGACTCTACACCGTCTTCCTTGTTGTTCAAAACTCAATACTAGATATTATCTAGACCTTAGAGAGACCAAATATGCAAATCAAATTTTAGCAAGCTCTATGTATTTCTTCATTAATGGGTGCAAAGCATATGATGCAAGAGCTTAATCATGAGCACAACAATTGCCAAGTATCACATTATCCAAGACATTTTAGAATTACTACATGTAGCATTTTCCAATTCCAACCATATAACAATTTAACGAAGAAGAAACTTTGCCATGAACATTATGAGTAAAGCCTAAGGACACATATGTCCATATGCAACAGCGAGCGTGTCTCTCTCCCACAAAGTGAATGCTAGGATCCATCTTATTCAAACAAAAACAAAAATGAAAACAAACCGACGCTCCAAGTAAAGAACACAAGATGTGTTGAATAAAAATATAGTTTCAGGGGAGGAACCTGATGATGTTGTCGATGAAGAAGGGGATGCCTTGGGCATCCCCAAGCTTAAACGCTTGAGTCTTCTTAAAATATGCAGGGGTGAACCACGGGGGCATCCCCAAGCTTAGAGCTTTCACTCCTCTTGATCATAGTATATCATTCTCCTCTCTTGACCCTTGAAAACTTCCTTCACACCAAACTTCAAGCAAACTCATTAGAGGGTTAGTGCACAATTAATAATTCACTCATTCAGAGGTGACACAATCATTATTTACACTTCTGGACATTGCATAATGCTACTGGACATTAATGGATCAAATAAATAAATCCAAAATAGCAAAAGAGGCAATGCGAAATAAAAGGCAGAATCTGTCAAAAACAGACAGTCCGTAAAGGCGAATTTAAAGCTGGCACCATACTTGCTCAAATGGAAAAACTCAAAACTAATGAAAGTTGCGTACATATCTGAGGATCACGCTCGTAAATTGGCAGATTTTTTGAATTTTCTACAGAGAACTGTGCCCAGATTCGTGACAGACAGCAATGCTGTTTCTACGCAGCGATCCCAAATATAACATCAACTTTGACATAGAAACTTTACTTGGCACAAAAACATGATAAGGAGAGGTTGCTACAGTAGTAAACAACTTCCAAGACTCAATAAAACAAAAAATTGCTGTAGGTAAAAACATGGGTTGTCTCCCATAAGCGCTTTTCTTTAACGCCTTTCAGCTAGGCGCAGAAAGTGCAAATCAAGTAACATCGAGAGTTGAAGCATCAACATCATAACTTGTTCTAATAATAGAATCAAAAGGCAACTTCATTCTCTTTCTAGGGAAGTGTTCCATACCTTTCTTGAGAGGAAATTGATATTTAATATTACCTTCCCTCATATCAATAACAGCACCAACGATTCGAAGAAAAGGTCTTCCAACACAATAGGACAAGATGCATTGCATTCGATATCCAAGACAACAAAATCAACGGGGACAAGGTTATTGTTAACCGTAATGTGCACATTATCAATCCTCCCCAAAGGTTTCTTTTTAACATTATCGGCAAGATTAACATCCAAATAACAATTCTTCAATGGTGGCAAGTCAAGCATATCATAAATCTTTTTAGGCATAACAGAAATACTTGCACCAAGATCACATAAAGCATTACATTCAAAGTCATTGAATTTCATTTTAATGATGGGCTCCCAACCATCTTCTAACTTTCTAGGAATAGAAGTTTCAAGTTTTAGTTTCTCTTCTCTAGCTTTTATGAGAGCATTTGTAATATGTTTTGTAAAGGCTAAATTTATAGCACTAGCATTAGGACTTTTAGCAAGTTTTTGTAAGAACTTTATAACTTCAGAGATGTGACAATCATCAAAATCTAAATCATTATGAGCTACAGCAATGGGATCATTGTTCCCAAGGTTGGAAAAAATTTCAGCAGTTTTATCACAAGCAGTTTCAGCAATTTTGTTCGCTTTGCACTAGGAGTAGAAACATTGCCAACACCAATCATATGCTGGAGGTTAATAAAAGGCTGTGTGCATCATCACGATGCAGAAGCCGGGTTTATCCCTTTTCAAAAAAAAAAACCAATTATATTACCATTGATAGTAGGAGGTGCAGCAACATGTGAAGAATTAGCATTACTAGTGGTGGTGATAGTCCAAACTTTAGCTATATTATTCTCTTTAGCTAGTTTTTCATTTTCTTCTCTATCCCACCTAGCACGCAGTTCAGCCATTAATCTTATATTTTCATTAATTCTAACTTGGATGGCATTTGCTGTAGTAGTAATCTTATTATCAATATCATTATTAGGCATAACTTTCAATTTTAAAAGATTAACATCAGAGGCAAGTCTATCAACTCTAAAAGCAATAGTATCAATTTTATCAAGCTTTTCCTCAACAGATTTGTTAAAAGCAGTTCGTGTACTAATAAATTCTTTAAGCATAGATTCAAGACCAGAGGGTACATTCCTATTATTATTGTAAGAATTCCCATAAGAATTACCATAACCATTACCATTAGCAGAAGGATATGGCCTATAGTTATTACCAGAGTTGTTCCTATAAGCATTGTTGTTGAAATTATTATTTTTAATGAAATTCACATCAACATTTTCTTCTTGAGCAACCAATGAAGCTAAAGGAACATTATTTGGATCTACATTAGATCTACCATTCACAAGCATAGACATAATCACATCAATCTTATCATTCAAGGAAGAGGTTTCTTCAACGAATTTACCTTCTTACCTTGTGGAGCTCTTTCCGTGTGCCATTCAGAGTAATTTATCATCATATCATCAAGAAGTTTTGTAGCCGCCCCAATGTGATGGACATAAAGGTACCTCCAGCAGCTGAATCCAATAAATTCCGTGAAGAAAAATTTAGTCCTGCATAGAAGGTTTGGATGATCATCCAAGTAGTCAGTCCATGGGTTGGGCAATTCTTTACCAAAGTTTTCATTCTCTCCCATGCTTGAGCAACATGTTCAGTATCTAATTGCTTAAAATTCATTATGCTACTTCTCAAAGATATAATTTTAGCGGGAGGATAATATCTACCAATAAAAGCATCCTTGCATTTAGTCCATGAATCAATACTATTCTTAGGCAAAGATAGCAACCAATCTTTAGCTCTTCCTCTTAATGAGAAAGGAAACACTTTCAATTTAATAATATCACCATCTACATCTTTATACTTTTGCATTTCACAAAGTTCAACAAAATTATTGAGATGGGCAGCAGCATCATCAGAACTAACACCAGAAAATTGATCTCTCATAACCAGGTTTAATTTCAAAGAATTCTGCTGTAGTAGCAGGTGGAGCAATAGGTGTGCATAGGAAATCATTATTATTTGCATTTGTGAAGTCACACAACTTGGTACTTTCAGGGGTATTCATTTTAGCAACAGTAAATAAAACAAACTAGATAAAGTAAATGCAAGTAACTATTTTTTTTGTGTTTTTGATATAGAGAGCAAGACAATAAATAAAGTAAAACTAGCAACTAATTTTTTTGTGTTTTGTTTAGGTGCAGCAAACAAAGTAGTAAATAAAATAAAGCAAGACAAAAACAAAGTAAAGAGATTGAGAAGTGGAGACTCCCCTTGCAGCGTGTCTTGATCTCCCCGGCAACGGCGCCAGAAATTTAGCTTGATACGCATAGATGCACACGTCCGTTGGGAACCCCAAGTGGAAGGTATGATGCGTATAGAAGCAAGTTTCCCTCAGTATGAAACCAAGGTTTAATCGAACCAGTAGGAGCCAAGAAGCACGTTGAAGGTTGATGGTCGCGAAATGTGATGCGGCGCAACACCAGGGATTCCGGCGCCAACGCGGAACCTGCACAACACAACCCAAGTACTTTGCCCCAACGAAACAGTGAGGTTGTCAATCTCACCGGCTTGCTGTAACAAAGGTTAAACGTATCGAGTGGAAGATGTTTGCAAAGAAAACAGTAAACACAATTGCAGTAGATTGTATGCTATGTAAAGAATAGGACCGGGGTCCACAGTTCACTAGAGGTGTCTCTCCCATAAGATAAAAGCATGTTGGGTAAACAAATTACAGTCGGGCAATTGACAAATAGAGAAAGGCATAACAATGCATATACATGATATGATAAATATAGTGAGATTTAATTGGGCATTACGACAAAGTACATAGACCGCCATCCAACTGCATCTATGCCTAAAAAGTCCACCTTCATTATCATCCGAACCCCATTCGGTATTAAGTTGCTAAGCAACAGACAATTGCATTAAGTATGGTGCGTAATGTAATCGACAACTACATCCTTAGACATAGCATCAATGTTTTATCCCTAGTGGCAACAGCACATCACAACCTTAGAACCTCTGTCACGATCCCAGGTGTCAATGAAGGCATGAACCCACTATCGAGCATAAATACCCCCTCTTGGAGTTAAGAGTAAAAACTTGGCCAGAGCCTCTACTAATAACGGAGAGCATGCAAGATCATAAACAACACATAAACAATAGATTGATAATCACCATAATCATAGTACTCTCTATCCATCGGATCCCGACAAACACAACATATAGAATTACATATAGATGATCTTGATCATGTTAGGCAGCTCACAAGATCCAACAATGAAGCACAACAAGGAGAAGACGACCATCTAGCTACTGCTATGGACCCATCCAGGGGTGAACTACTCACTCATCACTCGGAGGCGACCATGGCGGTGTAGAGTCCTCCGGAGATGAATCCCCTCTCCGGCGGGGTGCGAGGCGATCTCCTGAATCCCCGAGATGGGATTCGCGGCGGCGTCTCTGGAAGGTTTTCCGTATCGTGGCTCTTGTACGGGGTTTGCGACGGAGACTTTAAGTAGGCGGAAGGGCAACGCGGGGGCCCACGAGGAGCCCGGGGGCGGCCGGCGCGGCCGGGGCTTGGGCGCGCCGCCCTAGCCCTGGCTGCCTCGTGGCCCACTCGTTATCTCTTCGGTCTTACGGAAGCTCGTGCAAAAATAGGACCACAGGCGAAAGTTTCGTCCAATTAGAATATTTCCTTACTAGGATTTAAAACCAAAAAACAGCAACTGGCTCTTCGGCATCTTGTTAATAGGTTAGTTCGAGAAAATGCATAAATATGACATATAATGTGCATAAAACATGTAGGTATCATCAATAAAGTAGCATGGAACATAAGAAATTATCGATACGTTGGAGACGTATCAAGAGTGTGAAAGTCTAATCCATAGGCCTTGTTCCTAAATACTGCTATCGCTGCTTGTTCTGTTTTCTGCGTTACTACTGCTGCGTTACTACTGCTTGTTTACTTCCTACAATATTACTACCATCACGCCAGCAAGCTATTTTGGCGCCGTACTACTGCTCATATTTATTCATACCCTGTTTCACTATCTCTTCGCCGAACTAGTGCACCTATTAGGTGTGTTGGGGACACAAGAGACTTCTTGCTTTGTGGTTGCGGGGTTGCATGAGAGGGATATCTTTGACCTCTTCCTCCTGAGTTCGATAAACCTTGGGTAATCCACTTAAGGGAAACTTGCTGCTGTTCTACAAACCTCTGCTCTTGGAGGCCCAACACTGTCTACAAGAATAGAAGCACCCGTAGACATCAAGCACTTTTGGCGCCGTTGCCGGGGAGGAAAGGTAAAGGCACTCATACTCCGGTTCCAGTTACTTTTCTGGCACCATTGTGTGTGTGCTCGAAGCTATTTCCTTTAGATCCTGCAATTACATCTTTGTGTTTCTTGTTTTTATTTTCACTAGTTAGGCATAATGGAAAACAACAAAAAATTTGGTGAGCTTTTTAATCTTTTTCCTAATTTAGAATTGTTTGATGCGAAAATTAAAAAACCTATGGAACCTTATTTGCATGATAATAGCAATGTTATTGGTATGAATGCAATTACTGCTAATGCTATGAAGAAATCTAAGCTTGGGAAGCTAGTTTACATAAAAATAATCTTTTTTGCTCCTCAGCTTTAGAAGAAATATTTTGCTCTGATGATGCTTTATCTCCCATATGCGATAACTCTAATGATGCTTCTGATATTTTAAATCCACCTGCTGAAAGTATTCCGTATAAAATACCTATGGAAATTATTGAACGTGTTATGGATAACCGCTATGAAGGGGATGGAACTGTCCATCCTAGGAATCATTTACTGTTTTTGCATGAATTATGCGGGTTATTCAAGTGTGCAGGTATTTCAATGGATGAAGTTAGAAAAAAATTATTTGTTATGTCGCTATCTGGTGAAGCGGCGCATTGGTATAAACTATTGAAGGACGGGCGCTCTCTTGATTGGAAGGATATTGTGCCTCTATTTTATTCCAAGTTCTATCCTCCAAGTGAAATTCACAAAGATCGAAACCATATATATAATTTTTGGCCTCATGATGGAGAGAGTATTGCCCAAGCATGGGAGAGATTGAAGACTTTAATGCTCAAATGCCCCAATCATGAGCTTCCAGGTAATATCATCATTGATAATTTCTATGCAAGACTTTCTTTTCAAGATAAGACCTTGCTGGATACTACTTGTTCTGGATCATTCACGAGCAATAAAGAAGAGTTTAAAAGGGACCTTCTTGATCGGATTAAGGAGAACGCTGAAGATTGGGAGAACGACAAAGGTAAAGAGTCAGGTATAAATTATGATTATGAATGCATTGAAACTTTCATGGATAGTGGTAAATTTCGAAATATGAGTGCTACTTATGGTCTTGACTCTCAAGTTGCTGCAAATCTTTATAAAGCTTTTGCTTCTCACATTGAATTGCCTAGGAAGAATTTTGATAAGTATCATGAACCTTTTAAAGACGCTTGCATGAAGAATGAAATTGTTGTTAATGATTGCAATAAGCGTGCTCAAACTCCTAAGAATGCTATTTCCTATAAGCATGTTAATTTTTGTGGAATACATAGACCTTGTGGAATTAATCAAATCGAAGATGAATATTGTATCCATCACAGAAATGAAAAAACTAGAAAGTGGTCTAGAGCTCTAGATGATCTTGGAGAAAAAGTGTGTGCCCTCTATCCTTTTATTTGTGAACTTTGCCATAGAGTTGGTCATTTTAATTTTCAATGCTCCTCCAATGATAATTCGAACCCCATGAGTGCTGCAAATTTGTATTGTGATGATGAAATCATTCCTAATCAGCATGATGAACTTACCTTATTTTTGAAATGTGAAGAGTTATCAAGAAAAATTTCTTTGTTAAATATTAACGATCTTGATATTGATGATGTCTGCATGGGTGTTTTTCTTATTGCATTAATAATTGCCATACAAATACTTACATACAGAATATTTTAGAAGATGACACCTTGCCAAAATATGATAGGACCGCTGTGTGTTTTCGATTAATTAATGAAAAGGAGGGATCCTCCCAAGTTTCTTCTATTGTTTCTAAAAGTAAATCAGGTTATGCGGACAAGCCACCCTTCAAGCCTCTTCCTCCTAAAGAAGGGACGAGGGGAAGAAGAGAAGAAGAGAAGAAGAAGAAGAAGGGAACGAAAAAGAAGAAGAAGAAGAAGAAGAAGAAGAAGGAGAATAAAAAGAAAGAGGTAACGGCGTATCCCCGCGTGAATGAGATAACGCTAGGTAACCGTAAGTATGTTGCTCCTAATGATTATTGTGATAATGAATCTGAATACGATGATCTTCCTATGCCCTTTACATACATTAGCGATCATGATTTGAATGAGCATACTACTTTTGATATTACAAATCTCTGGGAAACTAATTCTGAAAATGATAATAATTGCCATAGTGTCAGTGCTATCCATGCTTCCTCCCATAATGATATAGAAAGCTCTAAGCTTGGGGAAGAGGTGTTTGAAAATCCTTTTGCTACTGGTCATTATGTTCTTGATACATCTCCTTCTAATAACAATGATGGTATGGTCATAGATAAACCGATTGTGAAAGATAACTATTCTATTTCTTATGATGACACTGTGCCTCCGATCTTTGATGATTATTATAAAGAATGCTATGATATAGGTTATAACTATCCTTATGAAACTTGTCATAGTCATGATTGGATTACCAAAAACAATTCTTTTAATATGCAACTTGTTTACCATGTTCAAATTCTTGATAATAATCTTGCTCCAATTACTATTAATGAGAATAACTCTTCTTATGCCAAAATTAATGATATTTCTATGCATATGAACCATGATAAGAATGTTTTAAGTAATGGGTATATTGTGGATTTCATCAATGATGCTACTGAAAGTTATTATGAGAGAGGAAATATGGTTATATGCATCTTAATAATATTAAGTTTCCCTCTTTATGTTGAGAATCTTGAAGTTACTCGTGTTTTATCCTCTTATGCTTGTCAATTTGTTCTTCATGAATTCATTTGTGTATAAGATTCTTCTGCATAGGAAGCATGTTAGGCTTAAATGTGTTTTGAATTGCCTCTTGAAGCTCTCTTTTGCTTCAAATACTATTTCTTGCGGGTGCATCACCAAAATTGCTGAGCCCATCTTAATGGCTATAAAGAAAGAATTTCTTGGGAGATAACCCATGTGTTATTTTGCTACAGTACTTTGTTTTATATTTGTGTCTTGGAAGTTGTTTACTACTGTAGCAACCTCTCCTTATCATGTTTTTGTGCCAAGTAAAGTTTCTATGTTAAAGTTAATGTTATATTTGGGATCGCTGCGCAGAAACAGCATTGCTTTTGTCACGAATCTGGGCACAAGTCTCTGTAGAAAATTCGAAAAAATCTACCAATTTACGAGCGTGATGATATGTACGCAACTTTCATTAGTTTTGAGTTTTCCATTTGAGCAAGTCTGGTGCCATCTTAAAATTCGTCTTTACGGACTGTTCTGTTTTGACAGATTCTGCCTTTTATTTCGCATTGCCTCTTTTGCTATGTTGGATGAATTTCTTTGATCCATTAATGTCCAGTAGCTTTATGCAATGTCCAGAAGTGAAAAGAATGTTTGTGTCACCTCTGAACATGTGAATTTTGATTATGCACTAACCCTCTAATGAGTTTGCTTGAAGTTTGGTGTGAAGGAAGTTTTCAAGGGTCAAGAGAGGAGGATGATATACTACGATCAAGAAGAATGAAAAGTCTAAGCTTGGGGATGCCCGGTGGTTCATCCCTGCATATTTCAAGAAGACTCAAGCATCTAAGCTTGGGGATGCCCAAGGCATCCCCTTCTTCATCGACAAAGTATCAGGTTCCTTCTCTTGAAACTATATTTTTATTCGGTCACATCCTACGTACTTTACTTGGAGCGTCTGTGTGTGCTTTTATTTTTGTTTTGTTATCTTAGTTCTCTGAATAAGTTCATCCTTGTGTGGGAGAGAGACACGCTCCGCTTTTTCATATGAACACATGTGTTCTTAGCTCATAATATTTATGGCGAAGTTTCCTCTTCGTTATATTGTTATATGGTTGGAATTGGAAAAATGCTACATGTAGTAATTGGTAAAATGTCTTGGATAATGTGATACTTGGCAATTGTTGTGCTCATGTTTAAGCTCTTGCATCATATACTTTGCACCTATTAATGAAGAAATACATAGAGCTTGCTAAAATTTGGTTTGCATAATTGGTCTCTCTAAGATCTAGATAATTTCTAGTATTGAGTTTTGAACAACGAGGAAGACGGTGTAGAGTCTTATAATGTTTACAATATGTCTTTTATGTGAGTTTTGCTGCACCGGTTCATCCTTGTGTTTGTTTCAAATAAACCTTGCTAGCATAAGCCTTGTATCGAGAGGGAATACTTCTCATGCATCCAAATCCTTGAGCCAAGCACTATGCCATTTGTGTCCACCATACCTACCTACTACATGGTATTTCTCCGCCATTCCAAAGTAAATTGCTTGAGTGCTACCTTTAAACAATTCAAAAGTTATTATCTCTGATTTGTGTCAATATTTTATAGCTCATGAGGAAGTATGTGGTGTTTATCTTTCAATCTTGTTGGGCAACTTTCACCAATGGACTAGTGGCTTCATCCGCTTATCCAACAATTTTGCAAAAAGAGCTGGCAATGGGATTCCCAGTCCCAAATTAATTAACAAAAATAGACACTCCTCCATGGTATGTGATTGTTGGACGGCACCCGAAGGATTCGGTTAGCCATGGCTTGAGAAAGCAAAGGTGGGGAGGAGTGTCATCTAAATAAAACTAAAATAAAAAGGCACTCCTTCATGGTATGAGATTGTTGGCGGGCACCAGGATTCGGTTAGCCATGGTTTGTGAAAGAAAGGTTGGAAGGAGTGCCACCCAAAAATAAAATAAAATGGGAGCCGCTCTTTGAAGGTTTGTCTGGCAAGGGGGTTAGAGTGCCCGCTACCATTCGTTGACAACAACAAACACCTCTCAAAACTTTACTTTTATGCTCTCTATATGTTTTCAAAATCAAAGCTCTAGCACAAATATAGCAATCGATGCTTTCCTCTTTGAAGGGCCATTCTTTTACTTTATTGTTGAGTCAGTTTACCTATTCTTTCTATCTTAGAAGCAAACACTTGTGTAAATTGTGTGCATTGATTCTTACATGTTTACCTATTGCACTTGTTATATTACTTTGCGTTGACAATTATCCATGAGATATACATGTTAAAGTTGAAAGCAACCGCTGAAACTTATATCTTCCTTTGTGTTGTTTCAAAGCTTTGTACTAAGAATTTATTGCTTATGAGTTAACTCTTATGCAAGACTTATTGATGCTTGTCTTGAAATTATTATTCATGAAAAGTCTTTGTTATATGATTCATTTGTTTACTCATTATCTTCATCATTGCTTCAAATCTCTGCATTCATCTCATGTGCTTTACAATAGTATGATCAAGGTTATGATGGCATGTCACTTAAGAAATTATCTTTGTTATCGTTTTACCTGCTCGGGACGAGCTTGGGGATGCTGATACGTCTCCAACGTATCGATAATTTCTTATGTTCCATGCCACATTATTGATGATATCTACATGTTTTATGCACACTTTATGTCATATTCGTGCATTTTACGGAACTAACCTATTAACAAGATGCCGAAGTGCCAGTTCTGTTTTCTTGTTTTGGTTTCAGAAATCCTAGTAACGAAATATTCTCGGAATTGGACGAAATCAACGCCCGAGTTCCTATTTTTCCGGAAGCTTCCGGATCAGAAGAGGGCCGAGAGATGGGCCGGGGGGCCCCACACCACACTTGGGCGCGGGCCGGGGCCGGCCGCGCCACACAGTGGTGAGGGCACCTGGTGCCCCTCAGGAGCCCCTTTCGCCTATTTAAAGGTCGACCTAAAAACCCACGAGAAGAAGCCACGGTGCGCAACCTTCAGGCCGCCGCCATCGCGAAGCCAAGATGCGGGGACGGGGAGTCTGTTCCGGCACCTGCCGGACGGGAGTGCCCGGAAGGCTTCTCCATCGACACGCTGCCATCTCCACGCCATCTTCATCAACTCTGCTCCCATGAAGAGGAGTAGTTATCCATTGAGGCTCGGGGCTGTACCGGTAACTATGTGGTTAATCTCTCTCCTATGTACCTCAATACAATGATCTCATGAGCTGCTTTACATGATTGAGATTCATATGAGTTTTGTATCACTACTATCTATGTGCTACTCTAGCAAAGTTATTAAAGTAGTTCTATTCCTCCTGCACGTGTGTAAAGGTGATAGTGTGTGCATCGTGTTAGTACTTGGTTTATGCTATGATCATGATCTCTTGTAGATTGCGAAGTTAACTATTGCTATGATAATATTGATGTGATCTATTCCTCCTACATATGCATGAAGGTGACGGTGTGCATGCTATGCTAGTACTTGGTTTAGTCTTTTGATCTATCTTACACTAAAGGTTACTAAAATATGAGCATTATTGTGGAGCTTGTTAACTCCGGCATTGAGGGTTCGTGTAATCCTACGCAATGTGTTCATCATCCAACAAAAGTGTAGAGTATGCATTTATCTATTCTTTAAATTCAATTTGAGAGTGTCCACTACAAGAAAAGTTCGATAGACAACGTCTCAAAATCGTAAAGGGGTATTTTTCGTCGCCTATGGGCCTAACCCGACGATATGGGTTCCGTTGTGAAGCTGCGTCGAGCAAAGTCCACGACGATTTTTCGGTCCGTCGCGCTTGGGCGCCCTTCCACGGAAAATCGGACCGTTGCGGAAGTGTTTCGAGCCGTTATTGCGACGTCATGCAAGCGACACGTGGCGACGGGTCTTGCGATTAACGGCGTTAACGCTGAGCTCCGTGGTAGATGGTAGGCCCACAAGGGCTGCCACGTCTTAAGCGGGCGGGCCAGATGACATAGTTTGACCGGTCAACTATATAGCTGGGGGTCCATTAGTTACGTGGGCGGGGCCTAACCTCTAATGTTGGTGGTCAAAAGTTAAATGGGCCAGCCCATTTAACATGTGGGAGTCCACCTTACGGCAAGCCAGGCCGGCCCAAGAAGCAAGTGGGTCGGGCCAAAACACGGGTGGGTCCCTTGTTAAAGGCCGGCCCATTTAGTGTGTGGGGTCCCCGTATAGCAAGTGGGCGGCCCAACAAGCTAGTGGGCCGGGCCAAAAACACGGGTGGGTCCCACTGTTAAAGGGCCGGCCCATTTAGTGTGTGGGGTCCACCATATATCAAGTGGGGCGGCCCAACAAGATAGTGGGGCGGGCCAAAAACACAGTGGGACCCATCTTCTGTTAAAGGGCCGGCCCATTTAGTATGTGGGGTCCACAATATAGCAAGTGCTGGCCCGCAAGATAGTGGGCGGGCCAAAAACACATGTGGGTCCCACATTCTGTTAATGGGCCCGCCCATTTGGTATGTGGGGTCCACCATGTAGAAAGTGGCCGGCCCGAGATAGTGGGCGGGCAAAACAGTGGGTCCCACCATCCTATTAAAGGGCGGCCCATTTGGTGTGTGGGGTCCACCATATAGAAAGTGGCCGGCCCATTTGTATGTGGGGTCCACCATCTAGAAAGTGGGCCGGCCCAACAAGATAGTGGGCGGGTCAAAACACGGTGGGTCCACCTTCCTATTAAAGGGCCGGCCCATTTACCATGGGACCACCATAGAGCAAGTGGGCGGCCCAATAAGCATGTGGAGCCCACTATCGTGTAACCGGGCCGGCCTACTAAAGAAGTGGGCCGGCCCAAAATGAAAGTGGGTCCCACACTACTCTAAGTGGGCCGGCCCAATCTGTTGTAGGGCCCTACTTGTTTGACTAGTCAACTTGCATTAAATTTCATGAGCCTAAAATCTGATTTCAATGATACACACAATTACATACACAAATAAAACAAATAGGAAAATTACAAGGCAATTAATGTGCCCAAATAAAAAAATTACATAGAATCATTGAGGACTTCTATTAGCATCATCAATAACAGGTTGACATTTGGCAATCGCCTTGATTGAATCTTGTGTACTCTTTGTCAACATATCAGCTACAGATCTTAAAGCAACAATACCATGTCTTTTATAAAGTACAGCCTTGAGATATTTACTGTCCGATGAAAGAAATGGTCTAGGTTGACGGCTATGAAGATGCATCGAAGAAAGATCAGAACTTTTTGTGGGCCTCACAGTTAATGAAGATTGCTTCATCACAAGTGCATTCGATAATAATGCAAAAAGAGTTAAACGATGAACTATGCAAACATTTATTATGCAATGTAGATATAAGATAATAACAAGTTGCATAAATAAGACATGTATGGAACTTGTACTAAGCACAAACTTACATCATAATGTTGCACAGGGTCGCTACAGATCCTTTTTTGGCGACTATCTTCTAATGATGACTGCTTCATTAAAACTGCATTCTGGTAACATTGTAAACATAGTTACAACAATTAACTATTCAAACATGTATTACGCAATGTAGAGATCAGATAACAGCATGTAGCAGAAATAAGCACAAGATAAGATAAGATGCATGTACTAAGCACATACTGGCTCACTGCAGGTCCTTCTCTTGCGTGCACTAGTCGTGGTCAACATGCCTATCATTTTAGGTTCAGCCATCAAGTGAAATGCTAATCCTCCTGCTCCATTGTCCTTAATCTGTGTTTAGATATCACATTTAAGACCAAGTCAGCTGGTTTCAAATAACAAAAAACTTGAGCTGCCAAATGAATAAGCCAATAGTTACCAGATATCAAATTAAAACCAACTAGATGTTGCTTTGCATGAGATACGAATTTCAGACATTCAGATTTAGAGTAGGGTAATGCCAAGGTTTTACACATAAAAATGGCATTAAGAATGACCAAATGTCGAGTTCAAATCACCTCGAAGTTTCTCCAAGACAAGCATATCAAATAGGCAGAAACATAGTAAAGCATGAATGGCATTGCTATGGCAGGGTTCCAAGTGTTAATCTCTTGCATAAGGAACAATGCATATAGGTTATAGATAATAACGGAAGTAAACTGCCAAAATTACCAACCACGAACTCAGATTCCAACCTTACCTAGCGTCCCCGCTGTTAATGTTGGATGTTCTAATAAGTGGTTCGCATGATCAATCCCAAGGAAAAATAACATTGACAAGTCAGTCTACGATAATACAAAGACCAGACATGCACGCAGCAATAACTATATAAGCTAAAGACGAGGTATAAGAGCAAGAGATTGGAAATGCACATAGCATGATTATAAAAGCAGTGTGAGAATAGCAGACACGAAAACAGCTAGCGGTGAGCTAATTACGTGGTATAAGAACAAGCAGATTGGAAATGCCCATAGCACGACTATAAAAGCAGGCGACAATAGCATGCGATACAAAAACAGTTGGCAACAAATGAATGGGTACAAGGCTATAAATATGTGGATGCACACAGTGTCAGTAGAATGAACGAGGATGGTAGCGGCCGGATAATGCTTTTGTACTGTACAACATTTAAACAAACTTCATGCGAAGCAACACATCAAGAAAGTTAACGGCATATGAGATCGCAAATAACTACACAAAACATGGCTAAAGAAACACCGCGATCTAACGGGCCAGCGTACTAACCAAGGCTGCGGCGGGGTGGACGGGGCGGCAACTTGCATTCCGGCGGCGGCGAACGCGGAGACGATGAATCGACCATGTTTCAGTAGAAGCGGGCGTTAGTGAAGCAGATCTGGTTGGGTGACAAGGTATTCGGTGAAGTTGATGGGCCGCTGCGAGGTAGTCGATGGCGAGGTCGGCGGTGAAGCAGATCCGTCGGTGGCGAGGTCGGCGGTGAAACAGATCCGTCGGTGGCGAGGTCGGCGGTGAAGCGGATCCGTCGGTGACGAGGCGGCGGGGGAGCGGATCAGGTGGGTGGACAGCCAACACGATCAAGGCTGTGGAGGAGTATGCCGGCGGCGAAACGAGATCTAATCTGTAAGAGTCGAGCTTTGGCTTGTGAGTATTTTTGAGCTAATGGGGCGAATGGTTGGTGGGTGGGTGTGGGCATATGGGGAGGGTTCGGGATCTAGGCAAGATATTTCATTGTTACCGAATGAGCCCTCCATGGTCGGTGGGTTGTAGCTTAGGACCAGGGTTAAAAGGGTAAAACTAGTCACGGGATTTTCGAATGGATGCGGCGGGATGATTTGGCGCGTGGCGAAATTTTCAGTTTCAAGCTACTACGAGCAGAACGACAAAAATAATGTTCTTCCCCGGGGAGCTCTCATTTCTTCCTCTTCTCTTTCTCTCTCGAGTCTCTCCCACTCCCCTGGCTCCTCTCCTTCTCTCCGCGGCCTCGCGGCTTGGGAGACGAGGCTTCTCTCTGTATATTGTACACCCTCGAACTAAATTAATTGATTCAACTTTCCTTAGACGTGTGTATCTAGGGTAAAAACATGTGTGGATACATCCATATTTAGATAAGCAAAGTTGAGTCGGCTAATTTGGATCCGGGGGAGTTAGTGTTGTTGTAAGCTTAGATCCAGTGTTTCCCATGAGCAGAATGGCGCAATGGAGTCGGGGATCTCGTCATCGGCTTCGGATCTGGCCTATGGTGAATCTGGCGGATCTTGCCGGCCAAACCCCGATCTGGTGCCATCAATGTGATGGCGCTAGCGGTGAGGCTTGCTTTGGTCGGTGCTTCAGATATGGCCAATGGGGAAGTCAGGCTGCTAAAGTTCACAAGCTCGGGGCATACGACGGCGTCATCCGTCTTGCCGTGCACATCTTGGACTTTCGACCCTTCTCAGAGCCAATATGCCGTTGTTGAGGCCCTTCTTCTCCTTCGTCCCTGGCGACTACGGACCGTCCCAAGTGGTGCGTCCCCGGCGACGGAGTTGTTGGAAAGGATGCGGAGCGAGAGATCGATGTGCGGTCAGGAAGGACTCGATTGATTTTCTTCTATATGTTTTGGGGTCCTTTTTGTAAAGTTGCAGGTTCTATTAGTTATTGTCTAGTACTTTTGGTCCTCTATGTAATTTTTTGGACTAGTTTCCATTGGCACTGATAAACTTGAATTTTGACAAGTTCACGAGGAAAAAAATTCCTTTGCATATATGGCCTATCATGTATAAACATTCTTGAGATTTAAACTATATGTAATGTGCCATGCATTAACCCTAAACCATATATATGTAACTAACCCTAGCTGATCAAACCCTACTTAATTAAAACAAACCCTAAACGATACGCATGCACTTTATGCGCAAAGGCGCGAGTGCCTCTAATAATGTGTGTGCGCATCGATGATCCCTAAACCTTATAAAACCCTGAAACCCTAATCCCTAAACCCTAAACACCCTAAACACTAAACCCTAGACCTAAACCCTAACCCTAACCCTAAACCCTAATTAAACCCTATATATAGGCCAACGACACTTAATTGTGCATCGAGCAGGCGAGAGGGTGCCTCGCGGTCCTCTAATTAAATTAAATGTGCCATGCATTAACCCTAAACCATATATATGTAACTAACCATAGCTAATCAACCCTACTTAATAAAAACACATAACCCTAAACTATACTAGCTATAACCCGATCTAATAAAAACATGCTCTATATATAGCCTAGCTAACAAGCAGTAGATTAACACCAATTAATATATACATGGCCTATATCGATCATGTTTTATAACTTATCCCTGAGATTCATTAATTAATTATATAATTATCGTGATAAATTAACTAACTTTAATTTTGACAAGTTCTCTAGAATGAAAACACATTTGATTAAGTTGCCTCATAATATATATATATATAATTAGTGTGCATGCATGGCCTACCATGCATTCGTGCATATATTTTAATGTATATTTGAACATATTCTTGGGGATTTCAATCTCTCTCTCGATCATCTATATATCGTTGGTGGCCAAAAAACACACATATATATATATGCATGCAATTTATACGTAAAGGCGCGGTGCCTCTAATAATGTGTGTCTGCACTCGATCGGTGATCCCTAAACCTTAAACAACCTAAAACCCTAAATCCCTAATCCCTAAACCTAAACACCCACAAACACTAAACCCTAAACCTAGACCCTAAACGATACCTAACCCTAAAACCTAGCTAATCCTAAACCCCAATTAAACCCTATGTATATGCCAACGACACTTAATTGTGCATCGATCGGGCGGGTCAGGGTGCCTTGCGATCCTCTAATAAAATTAAATGTGCCATGCATTAACCATAAACCATATATATGTAACTAACCTAGCTAATCAACCCTACTTAATTAAAACACATAACCCTAAACTATACTAGATATAACCCGATCTAATAAAACATGCTCTATATATAGCAGCTAGCTAACAAACCGTAGATTAACAGCAATTAAAATATACATGGCCTATATCGATCATGTTGTATAACATATCCCTGAGAATCATTAATTAATTATATAATTATCGTGATAAATTAATTAACTTGAACGTTGACAAGTTCTCTCGAATGAAAACACATTTGATTAAGTTGCCTCATAATATATATATATATAATTAGTGTGCATACATGGCCTACAATGCAATCATGCATATATTTTAATGTATATTTGAACATATTCTTAGGGATTTCAATCTCTCTCTCTCTCTCGATCATCTATATATCGTTGGTGGCCCAAAAACACACATATATATGCATGCAATTTATGCGTAAAGGCGCGGGTGCCTCTAATAATATAATGTGTGTGTGCGCGATCGATGATTCCTAAACCTTAAACAACCCTAAAACCTTAAAATCCTAATCCCTAAACCCTAAACACCCTAAACACTAAACCTAAACCCTAGACCCTAAACATACCTAACCCTAACCCTAACCTAACCCTAAACCTAGCTAATCCTAAACCCCAATTAAACCCCATACGTATAGGCCAACGACACTTAATTGTGCATCGATCGAGCGGGTCATGGGTGCCTCGATCGTGATCCTCTAATAAAATTAAATGTGTCATGCAGTAACCCTAAACCATATATATGTAACTAACCCTAGCTAATCAACCCTACTTAATTAAAACACATAACCCTAAACTATATATACTAGCTAGCTGCTATAACCCGATCTAATAAAAACATGCTCTATATATAGAAGCTAGCTAGCAAACCGTAGATTAACACCAATTAAAATATACATGGCCTATATCGATCATGTTGCATAACATATCCCTGAGATTCATTAATTAATTATATAGTTATCGTCATAAATTAATTAACTTGAACTTTGACAAGTTCTCTCTAATGAAAACACATTTGATTAAGTTGCCTCGTAATATATATATAATTAGTGTGCATGCATGGCCTACAATGCATTCGTGCATATATTTTAATGTATATTTGAACATATTCTTGGGGATTTCAATCGATCTCTCTCTCTCGATCATCTATATATCGTTGGTGGCCCAAAAAACACACATATATATGTATGCAATTTAGCGCAAAGGCGCGGGTGCCTCTCTAATAATGTGTGTGCGCACTCGATCGATGATCCCTAAACCTTAAACAACCTAAAACCTTAAATCCCTAATCCCTAAACACCCTAAACACTAAACCCTAAACCCTAGACCCTAAACGTACCCTAACCCTAACCATAACCCTAGATAATCCTAAACCCCAATTAAACCCTAGCTATGTATAGGCCAACGACATAATTGTGCATCGATCGAGTGGGTCATGGGTTGCCTCGTGATCCTCTAATAAAGTAAATGTGCCATGCATTAACCCTAAACCATATATATGCTAACTAACCTAGCTAATCAACCCTACTTAACACACATACCCCTAAACTATACTAGCTAGCCATAACTTGATCTAATAAAAACATGCTCTATATATAGCGGCTAGCTAGCGTAGATTAATTAACACCAATTAAAATATACATGGCCTATATCGATCATGTTGTATAACATATCCTTGAAGAATCATTAATTAATTATATAATTATCGTGATAAATTAATTAACTTGAACTTTGACAAGTTCTCTCGAATGAAAACACATTTGATTAGGTTGCCTCATAATATATATATATATAATTAGTGTACATGCATGGCCTACAATGCATTCGTGCATATATTTTAATGTATATTTGAACATATTCTTGGGGATTTCCATCTCTCTCTCTCTCTCCTCTCGATCATCTATATATAGTTGGTGGCCCAAAAAACACACATATACGCATGCATGATGCGTAAAGGCGCGAGTGCCTCTAATAATGTGTGTACTTGCACTCGATCGATGATCCCTAAACCTTAAACAACCCTAAAACCTAAAATCTAAACCCTAGCCCCTAAACACCCTAAACACACTAAACCTAGACCCTAAACCACCCTAAACACACTAAACCTAAACCCTGAACCCTAAACACTACGTAACCCCTAAACCATAAACCCTAAACCTAAACCCTAAACCCCTAAAACCATAAACCCTAAACACTAAACCTAAACCATAAACACCCTAAACACTAATTAAAACCTAAACCCTAGACCTAACCCTAAACCTAAACCCTAGACCCTAAACACCGTAAACACTAAGCCTAAACACTAATTAAACCCCAAACCCTAGACCCCAAACACTAGACCTAAACCTAGACCTAAACACCTAAACACTAAAACCCTAGACCCTCTAAACACAGTAAACACTAAACCCCTAAACCCTAGACCCTAGCGAAACACCCAAAACACTAAACCTAAACCCAGCTAGCTAACCTAAACCTAATTAAACCCTATATATATAGGCCAACGACACTTAATTGTGCATCAAGCGGGCCAGGGGTGCCTTGCGGTCCTCTTAATTAAATTAAATGTGACATGCATTAACCCTAAACCATATATATATAACTAACCCCTAGCTAATCAAACCCTAGTTAATTAAAACACATAACCCTAAACTATACTAGCTATAACCGATCTAATAAAAACATATACATATATATGGCATCTAGCAAAAGCGGTAGATTAAAACCAATTAATATATACATGGCCTATATATAGATGTATGTTGTATAACATATCCTGAGATTCATTAATTAATTATATAATTATCGATGATAAATTAATTGGCAAGATTTTGACAAGTTCTCTAGAATGAAAACACATTTGATTAAGTTTCCTCATAATATATATATAATTAATTATTGCATGCACTTGGCCTACCTGCATGCATTCATGCATATATATTTTTTAATATATATTTGAACATATTCTTGAGGATTTCAATCTCTCTCTCTCTCGGTCATCTATATGTCGTTGGTGACGGCCCAAAAACACACACATATACGCACATGCACTTTATGCGCAAAGCGCGTGTGCCTCTAATAATGTGTGTGTGCGCACTGATCGATGATCCCTAAACCTTAAACAACCCTAAAACCCTAATCCTAATCCCTAAACCATAAACACCCTAAACACACTAAACCCTAGACCCTAAACACCCTAAACATGTACTAAACCCTAAACCCTAGACCTAAACACCGTAAACCCTAAACCATAAACCTAAACCACAAACCTAAACCTAAACCTAAACCTAAACCCTAAACCTAAACACCCAAAACACTAATTAAACCCTAAACCCCTAGACCCTAAACACTAAACCTAAACCTAGACCCTAAACACCGTAAACACTAAACCTAAACCCTAAACACCTAAACACTAAACCCTAAACCATAGACCTAGCTTACTAGACCCTAAACCCTAGACCTAAACACCCTAAACACTAAACCCTAGACCCTCTGAACACCCCTAAACACACTAAACACACTAAACCCTAGACCTAGCTAAACACCCAAAACACTAAACCCTAAACCCAGCTAGCTAACCCTAAACCCTAATTAAACCCTATATATATAGGCCAAACAACAATTGGCCATCAAACGGGCTAAAGGTGCCTCGCGGTCTCTAGTTAAATTAAATGTGACATGCATTAACCCTAAAACCATATATATATAACTAACTAGCTAATCAAACCCTAGTTAATTAAAACACATAACCCTAAAGCTATACTAGCTACTCTAACTGATCTAATAAAAACATATATATATATGTCTGACTAGCTAACAAAAACGGTAGATTAAAACCAATTAATATATACATGGCCTATATATCAATCATATGTTGTATAACATCTCCCTGAGATTCATTAATTAATTATATATTATCGTGATAAATTAATTAACTTGAATTTTGACAAGTTCTCTCGAATGAAAACACATTTGATTAAGTTTCCTCATAATATATATATAATTAGTGTGCATGCATGGCCTACCATACATGCATTAATTCGTGCATATATTTTAATATATATTTGAACATATTCTTGGGGGATTTCAATCTCTCTCTCTCGATCATCTATGTGTCGTTGGTGGCCAAAAAACACACACATATACGCATGCACTTTATGCGCAAAGGGCGTGTGCCTCTAATAATGTGTGTATGCGCACTCGATCGATGATCCCTAAAGCCTTAAACCTAAAATAAGCCTAATCCCTAATCCTAAACCCTAAACACCATAAACAATAAACCCTAAACCCCTAACCTCCTAACCTAAACCTAAACCCTAATTAAAACCTTCTATATATAGGCCAATGACACTTAATTATGCATCAAGCAGGCCAGGGGTGCCTCGCGGCCCTCTAATTAAATTAAATGTGCCATGCATATATATGTGTTTAATTTGGGGATTTCAATCGCTCTCTCGTATGTAGCTCTCTCTACCTCTATCTCTCTCTCTCTCTCTCTCTCTCTCTCTCTCTCTCTCTCTCTCTCGTTGGTGGCCAACAACACACACATGCACTTTGTGTGCAAAGGCATGCGCCTCTAATAATGTGTGCGCAGTCGATCGATCTAGTTTTGATCATAGCACACAAATAAAAAAGTTGTATTTGAATCCACACAACCTATTAAAACACATAACCCCTAACATGGCCTAATTAATTAACCCTTCTTGATCTCTACCTAATTAGTGGAAATTGCACAAAATCAAAAGGGGTCCCTCGCTAATTATGCATATCTGCCTGCTAGATTGTGATAAACTTTTACCACATATATATTTGGTGGATGGGTGCATCTTGGCATGTAAACAATTAGTGTTTGCAAATGGCGTTGTCAAAATTTATGTACAAATGATTTCTTTCCATCCAAAGAAGTGCATAAAATGGGAGTTTTAATGAAGAAAGTACAAATAAAACAGCTCAACATGCTTCCACACCCCGATTTTCTCACGAAGTAGAGCATATTTAAAGGATAATTCCAGAGTTTTACTATTTTTCAAGCAACTTTGCTAATTTTCCCCCCACTCACATGACTTTATGTCGATTTAAAATATGGAGAATTTAAACTACATGGGCGGGATAGTTTGAATTGTGCGCGCGACAAAGACCGCCTATTCCTCAACCTTGTGCCCGGCAAATTACACACGCAACTCCATTAAACGCCACCTACCAACCTTAATTATCACCCCGGCGGCCCGGCCACATGACCCCCCACCCATATCCCCGTCCGTGCGAAGAGCTTCCCCTCCCCGTCCCGTCCGTGCGAAGAAGAAGCTTCCCCTCCCCGTCGTTCTTCTCGGGACGCACCGGCGGTCAAGTTGATCCACGGTAGGGCTGTCTCTAGCTCAATCATGTATCGGGCAAGACAGTCTAACGATTTATATTTTCTTGATGCTGCTAAAAAAATTCGTCAGTATGCTCGAACTAATTGGCACTTTATAGTTTTCCGCTCGATTTGTCATCGATCAATTTGTTCATTTGCGTGGGCATATAGGGTCAGTTCTGCACTCGATCCGTTAATTTGCTGAAATGCCATGGCAGAGTTTTGTACACGATTTGTTTGCTAAAATGTCGATGGGCATTTTTTGTTTGTACTCGACATGATTGCTGAAATGCATAATCATGTAGTATAGTTTTGTGCTCGATGGATATACATTTCCTACTTCGCCTTAAATTAATCACCAACCACTGTATCTCATAATTAAACAGATGGACAGAACTTGGATACTGCATGGACACTTATGTTCCCCTTCACATATAAATGGTGTTCAACCCTTTATGGGGTTTATTAGAGCTCATGATGGTCACAGCCTGGACGTGTATTGCCCGCGTTGCACATGTATGAATGGTGAGAAGAGGCCTCACCCTGTAGTGGCAGATCATTTACACATTTTTGGGATGGACCGCACATATGTTAGGCGGGTTTAGCATGGTGAACCATATAATGATCCTTTAGCAGGAGAAGCAGATCTTGCTCATACTGTATGTGTGCTGGCATATGTAGTTAATTATTTATATTGATGCTGCCGCTGTTTCAATCAATAGTTTGCATTGCTGTGCAAGGTTCTGTCCTCAAATTTAACTTGTTGCAGATGGATGGATGGGAAGGAGAGAAAAAGCGCTTGCTTCGGGGAAACGGGTTTCGGCTCTGGGACATGTGCTGTGTGCGAGATGAGAAGGTAAATATGTAAAACGGCATTTGTTCAGGTTGCATCCCTTAGATGTTTGTCTAATCGGTTGATGTACTAATTGCGGAAGCATAGAGTTAAAGAGGTCTCTCAGTTTGATGGGAGATTTGAAGATGAATCTCAGTTTGATGCACGTGGATGGTGCGTGTGAGCCTTTCATAGACAGGTCCTGCACCTGAGATTATCCAGCCTACCGAAGGAGGCCGTGGACCGAGTACACGGCTTTGCGTTGAAGTGGATGCACGCCGGAGATCATCACGGGCGTCGGGTAGTCTCAAGACCACCCGGCCACATTTTGTGGATGGTGCGATGACGAGCCTCTCATGTTGAAGGTCACACGCACACAAGTTATCCGACCTAGAAGGAGGCGGAAGTGGACCGAGTACACAGCTTTGCGTTGAAGAGGATGCACAGTCATCAGGGGCGTCCCGGTAGTCTCGGGACCACCCAGCCCTGATGCAAAATGTTGAGCTACTTTATGATTCGTACTCTTATGTTATGGTGCTGTAGTATGTTATGATTTGTACGCCTTTGGCGCTAGATTAAGCATTCAGTGGATGATCGCGTTGCAAAATTCGACACCCACACAATCAGTTCATCGTACAAGTAGTAGCACAATTACTTCTACGGCGATTCCTGCCAGCGCATTAGTTGGTAGCATGAAACACTTTCAGGTACTCCCCTCTGATTCATATTAATGGACTCAATTCTGTCTAGATATGGATGTATCTAGATGCATTTGTTAACTAGACTAACAAACGGGTCAGTTAATATGAATCCGTGCTCTTTCCCTTAAAGTCCTCGGCATTGGTATTGACTCTGGACTCCAAGCCTCTCGCGGGAAGCCATCGGCGAAGCTTTGACCGGATCTTGGCCCGCAATTTTTTTTTTTGTGTGTGGCGAATAGCAAAGCTTTGACCGTTCCTCTCGGGATACAGCACGCCGGTGAGCTTGCAGGGTTGCCATGACACTTTCCGGCGGAACTTCCTCTTCGGCGCCCGCAAGCCGCTGCTGCGAGACAGCACGGAGTGCCTCGAGGTGGACGGAATTCTGGATCTCAGGGGCGGGTGGTCCGCATCGTTCGGGAACGATCTCCAGCGGGTTAACGAGGACATGCATGGCGGCGGGGGGATTTGTTTTTGTTTTTTTTGGTTTGAGCTTGGGATTTGGGGTTTTCGGATAGGGAGGAGGAACCGAGGGAAGAGGAAGGAGCAGTAGCGTGTGACGCGTGGCGGTGTGCTTAATTTCGAATTTTTGTAAATGTTTCATTTTCCCGCTTCTAGTCGGGGTTTGCCAGCCTTGTCGTCCTTGGGCTGCTCACGTCATTTGAGGTGCCACACTATGGGCCCTAGTTTCGGTGAGACATGTAATGACTAGTCACATCAGTAAGTTCATTGTGTAATAAAATATGTTGCCCCTCCCATGTAGCACCCCTTCTCTCCCGATCGAGTGCCGATTGCCGACGGATGCAAGCCGCTGGCTCGATCCCCTCCTTTCGCCTCCACCGTCCAGGCATCCAGCTTGGAGGGGCAAGCTGCATCTAGCCCAAGCGGATTAGGTAGGACTAGTAATGTTCTCTCCTTTCGAGATCGGTTCTTTTTCCTCTCCCTCGATATCTTGCGCATCTCTTTCCTAATCTGGGCGAAGGGTGTCTTTCTAGTCACCCTCGAGCTGGGAGTGATTGATGGGGGTGGGGCGGGGGGCTACCTTTGCTTGGTTGGGGTGTTCTTCCTTTATTTGTCGACATTTGCAACCTTTATAGTTTCTGCTGAGATCCTCACTTTATCTTTTGTCAGCTTGTACGGGAAAAGGCAAGACCTCGGCGGTGGGGGCAATGGAGCGTAAGGCCACCACGCATGTGGGCGGTTGGCTGAGCCTGAGCTGCGTCCCCCCGCGAAGCAGGTACTCCGTTTGCTTATCCACTCTTTACCTTTTAAGTGTCTCTCTAGTCTCTGCATCCTCAATCTGTTCCTGTTGGAATATGTAAGAAATGCTTTTATGTCTTCAGCTGTTTGTGCGTAAAGCCCCTGTGACACCATGCTCTATATTCTCTGTGTCGGTTGGTACCTCGGGTTCGCGTCTTGAGGCTATGGGGAGCCGGGAAATGGCGCCCTGCTGCGGGGAGCATGGCCCGATACGCGGCACAAGAAAGCAGTACCCTTTGCAGTTTTGGCGGGGACCGCCCGAGAGGTAATTTTTTTAACCAACTTACCATGATGTGGTCTGAATCGATGCTCCTGGACCAAATTAATTGACTCAACTATCGTAGATACGGATGTATCTAGATGTGTTTTAGCTCTAGATATTACTGCATCCCAAAGCTTTGAGCTTATATTATTTTTAGAAAGTCCAAACTATACCATGTTTGACTAAACTTTTACCAAAAAAACATTAACATGCAAAATACAAAATTAATATCATTAAATAGATAATAAAATATATTTTCCTACGGTATCTACACGGTATTATATTTGTTGATAGAATGTTCTAAAATTTTGGTCAAACTTTGCTTGTTTGATTTCTCGAAAATAAATAAGGCTTAAGCTTTTGGATGGTGGTAGTACATTCATATCTAGACAAAGCTGAGTTAACTAGTTTTTTTGTCAGTCCATAGCTAGTGTTCATGCTGCAAAAGGCTAAGAGCATCCGCTATATGCATCAGAGTCTATCTCATACGGTAATTCAATATCACTGCTTGAGGTCCGCCTTTTGTTTTGCTATTCATATGTGTTTAAACTTTGAACCTTACTCAAAATAAGCCATAGAAAATTCTCATCGGGCTGCCAGTATGTTGATGCCGCCCCATCTTCTAAATGCCTCTACAAGCACAAGGCCACGCACCAGCTAGGTGGTGATCTTTTAATGAATATGTTATATTTTCTTAATCCACAAAACATGCCTTGATTTTTTTCTGTTTATTGTCCTATGCTTGCCAAAAGGTTACAACAACAACAACAACCAAGCCTTTCGAGTCCCAAACAAGTTGGGGTAGGCTAGAGTTGAAACCCATAGATCTCGAAGCCAAAAGTTTAGAAACACCAGAATTGGTTTGCTTACAATCATCATACGGTAATGTTCATCTACTCCGGTTCCCCTAACCCAACATAAAATGATGTTAATTTCGATTTTTAGATTAAAAGCCATTAGGTGTTGTTAATTACGACTTTGAGATTAAAATGTCATTTGCAATTGTTAATTACAATTTTTGAGACAATTGGTTAGTTTAACCTCGATCTCTTATGTCTGCTCTCCATTTTCCCAACCGAACAAAAAAATGTAACCATTCCATTCTTCGTGAAATGGAACCATTCCATTCCATTCCATGTTGTTTGAACCGAACACACCCTTGCATTGTTGTGAACTGTTGTCCATACATGGCCATACCCTTCCACTTACATCTAGCACTATATGCATCAGTCTGTCTCAGAGTCATTCAATATCACTGCTGAGATCTGTTCCCATTCTTATGCAGGCTGAAGCTGCTGCGCCTTTACTCAAGTGGATGCAAAATGGGGCTAATGAGGCTGCTGTGAGGACGATGGTGCGGGCACCTCTTCAGAAAACCTCTACAAGCACGAGGCCATGGGCCAGGTGGGTGGTGACCTTTTAATGAATACGGTATATTTTCTTAATCCACATACATGATTTCATTATTATCTGTTCAATCACATTGGCTTGTCTAATGCTTACCAAAAGTTCAAACATTGCGTTTGCTTACAATCATCATACACTATTTTTTCACTTTTCAGTCTGTCTAGTATATAAACTGTTGATTTTCATTGGCTTCTTTTGTAATCGTTTGCATTGTTGTCAATTGTTCTCTATGCACAACCCTATTCTTCCGCTTACACCCCTATTTGCATCGGTCTATCTCATAGATTTATTAAATATCAATGATGAGTTCTGTTGCTATTCATATGCGGGATGAAAACTTCTGTTCCTCTACTCAAATGGATAAAAAATGATCTTTGATGAGGCTCTTTATTAGAAGGCAGTGGTGCTGCCACCATCTTACGAAAACCTCCTCAGCCTAAGGCCCACGGGCAGTGGGTGAACCTTTCGATGCTTCGAGGTATATTTTCTTAATCCTCATACATGATTTGATTTTTTTCTTTCTGTTGGCTTTATCTAATGCTTACCAATAGTTCGGAAATGCACCAACCTATTCTTCCACTTACATCCAGCACTATATGCATCAGTGTCTCATAGATTCATTTTATATCTCACTGCTGATGTCTGTTGCTCTTCAATTTTTATATGCAGACTGAAACTGCTAAGCCTTCATTGGTCAAAAGGATTGCAACTGCTGATGAGGCATACGAGAAATCGCCACCAGATCTGTGTTTTTATACCGGATGCTTATATAAGCTCAAGTCCAAGGATCAACCGGGCCGTAACCATCAAGGGTTCGGGTATATTTTCTTAAGCCACATATACATGCCATGATTTATGTATGATATTATCACTGGCTCTGTCTAATGCTTTTTGGAATTCGGAAACACCAAATTAGCATGCTTATATTCATCATACACTAATTTTCACTTGTTGAGTTTGTAACATAGTGTTATGCACTTGCTTGTCAACATTTGCATTACTCCCGAACTATGCACTTTACACAACCTAATTCTTCCACTTACGTTCAGCGCTACGCACCGGTAGTACCTCCATGTTTCCTTCACCATCCCGATCCCGAGCTTGCAGGAATATGGCGGGCCCATGTACATACCCAGCATATAACCTCCTGTGGCTCTATCTACCTTTCTAGTAGCTCCTTCTCAGAGTTACAGGTGTATTCTCGGTGGTTTAGCATGAATTGGCATATAGTAAGTCTTGTTTTTAGTCTTCACTGCTTCTTACATTTGTATCAATTTTCACATACGGGTTGTACCTTGTGAACTTAGATCAATGATTAACCAGATGTGTTCGCATGAAGGATCTTTCACTATGCATGGCAATGGCAAATTGATGAACACCTACACGATCTATGAGGTGTATGTCTACAAGACGCAGGCCATCACATATTTGTATGGACATGATTGGAGAAAGTTTGCTTTTGACTACGATCTGAAGAAGGGCGACGAGCTGAGGATCAGAAACTCAAACGGGCAGATATACGTAACTGCTTACAGAGTTGGAGACACTTCCAAATCTATAATATGTAACTTTTTTCTACTCATATCTTTTGATAACTGCATTCTGAGCAGTTAAACCATTCCCTCTGTTCTAGCTGGCTGGGTTTAACATGATCAAAGGCTGAGATCCTGATGGAACGGGAGCGGATGTCACAAAGGGCAACCACACCGGCAGGCACCGGCCCCACTCTCACATCGGCCTGCGGTTCTGTACCGACTCAGATTTCTTGCATCTACCCGGCAGTCCCCTGTCAGCAGTGGTTCTGTAGAGGCCCCATATACTACATGCCCGGCGGCTCCTGCCGCCAGCCTTGGTTCCTCTGTTGCAGTTCTTTTTCTGCCATGAGTCTCTGCATCGACACCGGTTCCTCTAGAGGCACCGTTTCTTTACACACTGCCCGGCCGAGTCTCTGCACTTCGACACCCGGCTCGTGTATGACCCGAGGCTCATGCACACACTTTGTGAGATCAGGAGTCTCGACTCATTCTTGTGGCCACTGCCGTGTGGTGACAGGGCGCATCTGAGGCTGTTGCATTGGTATATAACGACCTCATGCTCTTATCTTGATGTCTTCTCTGCTCAAAGTCTCACATGGTTCAGTGCATTGGTGCCATTGACTAATTTTTGGTGGTATCTCTTGCTTTGAATCAGAAATTGCCTAAAAGTATCTCCAAGGATCTCAATGCTGGCCGAAAGGGCAAGATATCCCTCGTCATGGAGAGTGAAGGTCTCACCGTGGAGGGACGGTACTCTGTCAGTCCCACAGATGGCCGCTTGGCTGTTACTTCCAGGTGGAAAAAGTTCATTGACGGTGCCAAACTTCGCATTGGATCAAAGTTGAAGGTCAAGATCTTTCGATGCCGTTGTGACATGCTGGTCATAAAGTTCGCGGTTGTCTAGTTCTGTTGTCCCATGAGCCCTTAGCAAATGCATTTGTAGTTATACTTATATAAGGTTATCTTATCGGAACTGCTAATTAATTGTATGGGTGGTAAAACTCTGGCAAGTTTTTGCTCTTAGCAAGTATGTATGATGTATGATCGGCTATTATGATAACTAATGTTTGTGTTCATCTTAATTTGCATTTCCCTTTTAGAAAAAAACTTAATTTCTATTTTGGCTGACTTGTTAGAGAACTATCAGATTGAACCCACAACATGATTCATATAGATTCATTACACTGAGCCACATGTCTTGACCTTGCCGATACACTACTTCCATTAATTAGTGCAAGAAGGCTTACCTAAGCTGAACCATGGCAGGTTCGAATCCACCTTATCTATCTAGAAATACAACCTTTGCGGAAAGAGGATTTGCGGTATGAGAGGCGACATTGGGGACCCATGAGCCAACGGCGTCGTCAACGTTTTAAAGGTGGCGGAGGAGATCGAAAGAAAAAATAAGCCAAAAATCGGTTGGTAAACAAATTCAAGAAAAGAAACATTTACCTTTCTGAGAGTATGACATGCGGGACCCATGAGGCAGCATCCTCAACTATTTCAAGGCGGCAGGGGATCAAAAGAAAAAAGGAAATAGCGAGAAATTAATTAGGGTAAAAAATAAATCCATCAAAGGAAACTTTTATTGTTCATAGAGGATGACATGTGGGACAGAAGCTTGCCAGCTACGTCGTCATCGTTTCAAAGGCGGGGATCAAAAGAAAAAAGACAAATAGCCAGAGAAATTAGGGGAAAAAATAAATCAACAAAAGAAAACTTTTATTGTTCATAGAGGATGACATGCGGGACCCATGAGCGAGCAGCTTCCTCAGCGTTTCAAAGTCGGCATGAGATTGAAAGAAAAAGTCAAAGTGACATAATATCGGGAGCCAAAATAATCCAAGAAAAGAAGCTTTATTGTACATAGAGGATGACATGCGGGTCCCATTTTGTAGCGACGGTCTCCAACGCTTACCCAGGCGAAGCACGGGGCCAGAAAAATGAAGTAGCCCGAGAAATCGAGGGTGTGAAAAATCCAAGAAAAGAAAGATTTTTTTAATTGGGGTGCATGTCTGGACATCTGGGCCTTCGAACTATCCTTTTGGGCCTTTTGACTCGTACAATTTCAGCCCACTCCAAAGCAGGAAAGTTCGGATTTTTCTCAAAAAAACCAGGAAAGTCCTATGCTTCGCAAAACAAAAAACAAGGAGATTCAACATATAAGTTTGTTTATGTAGATATAAAGATTTAATTTATCCGTTTGCAATAGCTCGGAGCGAAATACAACGTTTATGCAAAATAATCAAGATCTCACATGTTTCTTGTACGGGAAGGTGACATCGGGGACCCATGAGCGAGCAGCGTCAACGTTTCAAAGGCGGCGGGGGATCGAAAATAAAAAAAAGCCAAAAAATCAGTTGGTAAAAAAATACAAGAAAACAAAACATTTATCGTTAAGAGAGGACAGCATGGGACCATGAGACTGTGACATCCTCAACATTCAGAAACAGCATGAGATCGAAAGAAAAAGGCAGAGTGACATATTATCGAGGCTTAAAAATAATCCAAGAAAAAGAAACTTTATTGTACATAGAGGATGACATGCGGGTCCCATTTTGTAGCAGCTGGTCTCAACGTTTCCAGGCGGCACGGGACCAAAGAAAAATGAGCGTGACATTCTCTGACAATTCAAGGCGGCGAGGATCAAAAGAAAAATGAGGCAGCAGCCGGAAATTAATTAGGGGTCAAAAATAAATCCTGAAACTTTTATTGTTCATAGAGGATGACATGTAGGACCGACCTGCCAACAGGTTCTCATCGTTTCAACGGGGGCGGGGATCAAAAGAAAAAGGCAAATAGCGAGAAATTAGGGGTAAAAAATAACCCAAAGGAAACTTTTCTTGTTCGTAGAGGATGACATGCGGGACCCATGGGCCAGCTGCTTACTCAACGTTTCAAAGCGGGCAGGGGATCAAAGAAAAGGCAAGTGACCAAATATCGGGGGCCAAAAATAATCCAAGATTTATTGTACATAGAGGATGACATGCTGGGTCCCATTTTTGCAGCAACGGTCTCAATGTTTGTAATGCGGCTTGAGATCAAAAGAAAAAGAAAGTAGCTAGTAATTAGGGAGTGAAAAAATCTAAGAAAAGAAAGTTGATGGACACAGAGGATGACATGCGGGTCCCTTGAGCCAACGGCCTCAACGTTTCAAAGGGGAGGGGATCAAAAAGAAAAAGGCAAGCCAAAAATCGAGAGGGTGAAAAAAAATCCAACAAAGAAACTTTATAGCACATAGAGGATGACATCCGGGTCCCATGCAGGTTCCTCAGCGTTTCAAACGTGGCATGAGATCGAAAAGAAAAAGGCAAGTGACCAAATAAAAAGAGCGAAAAAAATAATTCAAGAAAAGAAAGTTTTATAGTACATAGAGGATGACATACGAGGTCCATTTAGCATTATCAACATTTGAGAGACGCGAGGATCGAAAAGAGCAAGAGTGCCCAAATATGAGGAGCAAAAAAATCCAAGAAAAGAAAGTTTTATAGTACATAGAGGATGACATGCGGGTCCCATTTGACGGCGGTATCAGCGTTTGAGAGGCGGCGGGGGATCGAAAGAAAAAAAGAAAGTCAAGTGACGAAATATGAGGTGCAAAAAATCCAAGAAAGAAAAGTTTTATAGTACATAGAGGATGACATGCGGGTCCCATTTAGCGACGGCGGTATCCTTTATTTGAGGAAGGCGCGAGGGATCGAAAGAAAAAGGTAAGTGACCAAATATGAGGTGCCAAAAATAATTCAAGAAAAGAAAAGTTTTTATATTACATAGAGGATGACATGCGGGTTGATTAGCGTAAACGACATCACAGTTGAAGCGGCGAGGGGATCGAAAGAAAAGGCAAGTGACCAAATTTGAGGTGCCAAAAATAATCCGGAAAGAAAGTTTTATAGTACATAGAGGATGACATGCGGTCGGTTAGCGAGCGGTATCCGTTTGAGAGGCGGCGAGGGGATCGAAGAAAAGGCAAGTGACCAAATTTGAGGTGCCAAAAATAATCCGGGAAAGAAAGTTTTATAGTACATGAGGATGACATGCGGGTCCGGTTAGCGCGAGCGGTATCCCGTTTAACGAGAGGCGGCGGGGGATCGAAAGAAAAAGGCAAGTGACAGAATTTGAGTGCCAAAAATAATCCATGAAAGAAAGTTTTATAGTACATAGAGGATGACATGCGGGTCCCGGTTAGCAGCAGCGGTATCACCGTTTGAGAGGCGGCAGGGGATCGAAAGAAAAAGAGTGACCAAATTTGAGGTGCCAAAAAAAACTCCAAGAAAAGAAAGTTGATTGCACATAGAGGATGACATGCGAGTCCCATTTAGCAGCAGCGGTCTCAACGTTTTCAAGGCGGCAAGGGATCAAAGAAAAAGGAAGTAGCCGGAAATCGGGGGGGTCAAAAATCAAGACAGAAAATTTTGGTTCTGAGGATGACATGGGACCCATGATCCTGCATCGTAAACGGCTCGTTGAACGAGATGGCGCGATGTAGAAAAAACAATGCGGGAGAAATTTCATCGGGCCCTACATCCCTCGTGATGCAGTTCTGGGTGTTCGCGACGAACCGAGATTCGAATGCACCGTAAAATTACCATACGCCACGTTTGGCAGCTTTCGTCGGGCTAGGTGGCCTCAAAAAGCAGGAAGAAAAAAAGTTTTGGCAGCCACCACGAGGGACCAAGATGGCCAGGCCATGGTGCACAGCAACCACAGTGACTTCATGCATCGGCCAACGCTTTTCTTGTAGTGACTAGTGAAAGTCTAATCCCTAGGCCTTGTTCCTAAATATATCATTTGCTTGTTTCTTTGTTTTCTTCAAATTTACCTACTGTGAATTACTACGCTTCATTGCTTCTCTAATACTACCATCAGCTAACAACCGGCAAGCTATTTTAGTAACCAGTACTACTATCATATTTATTCACCTGCTGTATTTCACTATCTCTTCGTAACTGGTGCACCTATTAGGTGTGTTGGGGACACAAAGAGACTTCTTGCTTTTGTGGTTGGGATTGCATGAGAGGGATATCTTTGACCTCTTCCTCCACAGAGTTCGATAAACCTTGATCAATCCACATAGAAACTTGTGCTGTTCACAAACCTACGCTCTTTTGAGGCTGCTGCTTGTCTACAAGAATAGAAGCACACGTAGACATCAAAAACCTGGAATCTTTGATCGGGGGCGACAACGGTATTAGGCATTGTTCTCTTTTGGAAATGCGTTTTGGAAGTCACATCATTTAGGAGTGTGTCTTGGTGATGGATGTATTGCTGTTGTTACCCGAGATACTGTAGTGGGACTTTTGTTTCTTAGTTTTCTTTTCTCTTTTTTAGTGTGTCCATCCGTAGTGCCATTAGGGTGGTGCGTTGTTGCGGTGGATATAATTGGTATCTTTTTGATATTACAATATCATTCCCTTTGTCAAAATATTCACTTTTCTATGACTAGTTGTTTTCAATTGATGCAAATTCCTTTTTTTATTAGTTGATTCTATCAATTGGGCGGCATCTTAGCTCTTGTTGGCCGATGTCTATGTTGATTAAGGCCTTCAGTTTACTTGGTCTTCTCTTTCTTAATTATTTACCAAATTTCTATTCAAATCCCTCCATGGCAATCGACCGTGCAAGCATTTAGTTTATTGTGGCCGACTAATTTTCCTTTACGACCGTGTACATGTGAGCATGAAACCCTTCTTTTACCGTGTCTTTTTAGGACACAATAAGGGGCTTGATAGACTGGTTAGTCTAATCAGGCAGTCACTCTAAATATGGAAAGTTTGCTACGGACATTACATGCTCATTACTACATATAACTATTAAAAAAAAGTCATAACTCGCTACGAGTATGTCGAGATTGTGATCGTTTTTGATTAGTCCTCTCGCGCCAAGATCTGCTAGATATCATTATATATTTTGATAAACTTAAAAAAAAACAAATTAGTGTTGCTGGCAAAAGCAACTTTGAGCCAGTTCTTGATAGGGAGTGACCCGATCTTCTCGTGCTGCGGTGGTGATGATGATCACGGAGTGATGGCAATGGAGATGCAGCAGTGAAGTGGATGATAACCCACATGACATAACGAGATCTCTCACGGTGGTCCTGTCATGGGATACAGCAGCTCTCAACCCTGCAAGATATTACCAACTCCACACACTTCATACTTTGTCAACCGCCGACCTGACGGTAAGTTGCAACAAATCTAATTCCCAATGGAGCAATGAGATCACACAGACTTAGCAGGGATCTACACAATATTCAAGCAATATGGTGTGAAATTCAATAGTTTTCTGAGCAAACAAAGAACTAGGGTTTATCTTAAACATGGTCTAAAGCAACTTGTGGGGCGTCGAGGACTCCTCATAAATGCAGGACTCGGAGTCAAAAAATCTGAAAATAGCAGGCCGAATAGATCTGATCGAGAACTGATTCAGATAGTCAGTCAGGATCGATCGGCAAAGTGTTTATGGAGCAAGCCGAGTCGGTTATGATCAACGAGCATGGACCGGATAGTCGATCTGATGTCCGATCAACGGGTGATGTGAAATGCTGAAGTTTAGGTTCCGTCACGTCTGAGGCTCCGTCAGTTAGCGTCCGATTAGCGGCCATTCAGCCGAACCGAGACCGAGCTGGCGATCGAGGCAGTCGACCGGGTTACCGGACCGGCACGGACTTCTTCTTCTCCTCTCGCGCATGCCTCCCGCTCCTCCCTCGCGCGTCCATGAGATATCTTCATGTCCCGCTCATGTCCAGCTTCACGGCCATCTTGACGTCGTCTTCAAGTCCAGTGCTCCTCTCGTGCGACGCTCGTCTCCTCTTGATACCCGATGATACATAAGTAATAGGACTTAGGCGATATAAAGTTCTCATCCGTAAAGTATCGTTTAGAAAGCAGAGTTCATGTTGTTTAGTAACCCGCACGAGCCGTGTCATTGGTCCAATCTGACTTCATTGGACTTGAGCTTCCCAGCAGGTTCATCTTCTTGTAATGACGGAGGTAGTAGTGAGGCAGGGATGTCCTCATCCCCTCCCTTCAAAAGGCGTCGACCGCGACTCCAAGGTCTTCTCCGTCATATGGTGTCAAATCAGCAACATTGAAAGAATTACGACACCAAACTCATCCTACGGAAGATCTATCGGTATGCATTATCATTGATCTTAGCAAGCACTTTGTAAGGACCAGCACCACGAGGCTTCAATTTAGACTTCCTCAGCTTCGGGAACCTATCCTTGCGAAAATGTACCCAGACCATATCACCAGGCTTGAACAACATCTCTTTGCGCTTCTTATTCATCCTTGCGGCATTGCTCTTGCCTTTCTTCTCAATCAACTCTTTAGTCTTCTCATGAATCTTCTTCACATAGTCTGCCCTCTTTGATGCCTCCATATTAACTCTCTCATGTATGGGCAAAGGCAACAAGTCAAGTGGGGTAATGGGTTTGAAACCATACACCACCTCAAAAGGACATAGCTCCGTGGTAGAATGTACCGCCCTGTTGTAAGCAAACTCTACATACGGCAAACACTCTTCCCACTCCTTCAAGTTCTTCTTGATCATGGATCTCACCAGTTGTGACAATGTT